>JASTWK010000909.1:20000-66156 GCA_030770225.1 Temnothorax unifasciatus | reverse complement strand
CAGGCGAACTTCCTCGATGTTGATAATGTCAACCTTTCTAATTTTGTTTTCCCTATATCTGTCTTTGTCCAAAGAAATGACATCTGTCCTTGTTCGATTGCTCGCCATCTCTCGCAAGATCCCGCAACTATTGTTGCTGCTCTTCTTGTCATTCTGCATCCGTATTTGCATTACTAAAATAAACTTTCGATGGATCTTTTTTTGTACGCATTGAATCTTACTTCTACTTGCACGATATTATTCTTATATGTTTTCTCAAGGGAGGATGATAAACATGTATGTATAAACTGCAGAATTTTTGTTTTAAGCAAATATTGTCGTCAAGTGACAGCTGTATGTGCCCAAATAAATAATATTTTTAATTTTTTGGTGTTTTTGATATAAAATCGCGTTTATTACTCTAGATTTTTGTGCGGACTTTAATTCTGTAAAAGATTTTTGCAATTCTATAAAACCAATTAAAAGATCCATCTAAAAACGATAATGTCGGTAAATCATACGGCTGCAGGATCCCCTTAATCGCAATTTTACTTTTTATAAAAAAAATAAAATTTATTTTTCTAATTATTTTTTAATTATTTATTTTATTATTTTTCTTACATATATGGATAAAGATTTATACAAGTAAAAATAGAAAAGATTTAGTAATATTTTATACATATATATTTACATATATTTTTATATAAAAAATGTTTTACCAGGATATATAAGCCACTTTGAAGTTGGCACCTCATTTTCAAAAATCGTAAATTTTTTTCAAGAGTTCCATTTGCACCCACAATAGTTCTACAGTTCCTGATAGATTTTAGAAATAGTTCCGTCGATTTAGATAAAAATATAACGATTGAAAAAAATGAGGTGCTAACTTCCCGTGACACCTCAAGTTTGGAAAATATTTATTTTTATCACGGAATTCTTGAAAAGTTTTATAGTTCCTGATAGGTTTTAGCGATAGTTCTGGTCTTTAAGTATTTCAAAATAATTTTTTAATCTGATCTCTGGCACCTCAAGTTTCAAAAAAATTGATTTTTATCATGGAATTCTATAGTTCTCGAAGAGTTCTACAGTTCCTGATAGGTTTTAGCAACAGTTCCGGCCTTAAAATATTTTTTAAACAATTTTTTACTGTTTCCGCTGGCACCGCACACAAGAGTAAAGTCATGAATTGCAAGCAGTTCCGATCGATTTTTTAACAGTTCCCGATAGTTCTCGCATAGTTCCAACAGTTTTTGTAGGTTTTTGTAGGTTTTAGCAACAGTTCCAGCCTCGAAATATTTTTTAAACAATTTTTTACTGTTACCGCTGGCACCACACACAAGAGTAAAACCTGCTAAAACCTATAAAAACTGTTGGAACTATGCGAGAACTATTGGGAACTGTCAAAAATTCGATTGAAACTGCCTGTGATTCATGACTTTACTCTTGTGTGCGGTGCCAGTGGTAACAGTAAAAAATTGTTTAAAAAATATTTAGAGGCCGGAACTGTTGCTAAAATCTATAAAAACTGTTAGAACTATGCGAGAACTATCGAGAACTGTCAAGAAGTCGATCGAAACTGCCTGCGATTCATGACTTTACTCTTGTGTGTGGTGCTAGCGGGAACAGTAAAAAATTGTTTAAAAAATATTTCGAGGCCGGAACTGTTGCTAAAACCTATCAGGAACTGTAGAACTCTTCGAGAACTATAGAATTCCATGATAAAAATCAATTTTTTTGAAACTTGAGGTGTCACGGGAAGTTAGCACCTCATTTTTTTCAATCGTTATATTTTTATCTAAATCGACGGAACTATTTCTAAAATCTATCAGGAACTGTAAAACTATTGTGGGTGCAAATAGAACTCTTAATAAAATTTCCGATTTTTGAAAATGAGGTGCCAACTTCACAGTGGCGATATATAAAAATTGATAATTAAGGTATTCCTTTCACGGAGGAGCGTATGTTGTAGGCGCTTAAGCAGGGCCTCAGCAAACTCTTGTATATTGCATTAAACTTATATAAAATCAAGTTATAATTGATTATTATGTTTAATTATAAGAAAAAAGTGAAAATATTATGTGTATTTAGAAATTTTTCATTTTTCGGTAAATTTACTGTCAGAACAATATGGCAACGCTGCGCTTTTCAGGGCGCCGATTGTAAAATGTGAAGTTGATAACAAAAGTGTCAACGTAAGTGTCAATTTCATTAATCAATAATATTGTGACATTTTCTTTTTATCAAAGAGAGATTTTATAATAATAATGAGTGATAAGAAGCATAAAGTGAGGAGTAATGTTGGCAAAAATAAGGAACAATTTGTGAAAATAAAAGTAAAGCAGCGCACTCAAAATATTATCAATTCTACAAAGAAAAGATTCAATAAGGTAAGGTTACAGAAACGGTAATATTATTAATTAAATAACTGGAAGAACAAGATAATTGGCATTGTAACTGTAATTTATATTTTGGTAAAGGAGTCCGATTTTGCAAATTATTCAGTTTTTAATGGACGTCGACTTGTAGAAATTAAAATGCTTGCAGCTGAACTGTGGTGTACTGCTTGTGACATGCCTTTAGATTTTAGATGAACTGAAGTGTGACATGAGCACACAGCTTGCAGCGTTGCCAAATAATTCCTTGAAAGTCGCCATTAAAAATATTCATCTATAAACCACATTTCAAGTCAACTTTTAACATAAATATTTTGTTTAAATATTCGGTGACTCTGTATTTTTATCGGCACTATCGAAAGTATAGAGTTTAGCGAATATGTAGCGCAGTTAATATTTAATATCTTATCCGATTTGATAAACAAATTATTACATTGAAATGTGAAAACTAGACTTTTTCGATAACGTCACATATAAAATATCGAATTTTCAAAGTCATAATTCTTCTTTATATGTTCGGTAATGTGGTTTAATTTTTTTCTGGCGTAAAGATATGCATTTTAACTTTCTCGTACCAAAAAATCAGTTAATTCTTAAGACTTTGGTGTCATGAAAGGAATACCTTAAGTAAAATAATGACCCTCGTTTATTTTTAAGATTCGATTAATTTAACTTTCCGTAGAATATATTGATTTTAATTATATTAAAACAGAAAGTACCTACATGAAATATTACATTAATTATTGTGCGCCACGCAGTAAATTGTATCCGAAGAGCTTGTTTACTCTCTCGCAACTTACAATTAGCCTCTTTTTTTTCGAACTTTGCGCAAGAAAGAATACTTTTTGGCCCAAGTTGACCCAGACGGAAATTTGTACGTTTCTTATATTGTTAAAAATATATAAATACGTTGGAAATTATTCCAAATGTAATTAGATTATTCTACTTTGAATTTTCGTTTCTAGATGATCTCAATTCCATCGTTTGCAGCTTTCCGATAAATTTGGATTTATTGTTTTAAAACTTAGTTTGTAATAAAGAATGTTCGTGTTCATCTGTTCACCAAACACGCCTATTATTAGACGTTTTGTACATATGCAAACACGCACTGCATGCAAACGCAAATGCACCCGCGCACGGTCGGAGAACTTTGAGTATGCATGAGAGTAAAGAATTATTTCGGGAAAGAAGCGGGTCCACAATATTTTTGATTGAATAGAATGCAAAGCTTAATGGTTGCTTAACATTCAAACTATTAACGAGATCGATCGCGAAAAAAACGCACACTTGGCGTCATTAATTCCTCCCATTTCTAACTTAGGCATTTCTAGGTCAAACGCATACAGACTCTTGTACGTCATAATCTAGAGATACGATTACAGTTTAATATCTTTAGGCGCTTGTCACGCTTGTGAAAAATTAAACAGAAAGTTTAAAAAAGGAATAACAGACAATAACAAAAATAAAATCATTAAATTAATCAATAAAAATATAATTTTGTATTTCTTAATTAATCATACAGAATTGTCTGGACAATACCTTAGACGTTTTTGATGTGAAAATAAACCGGAAGTGAGAAAAGCGTTGATGACACCATGTGTAACTCTGTATATGGTTTATTTACAGCATGATTATGTTAAATATGCTCCACACAATTAACATTATTGTTTCACACAATTAACTTAGCAATTTACAATTGAAATTGGCCGTTGCAGGAATTGAACCAATTGCTTCCTCATAGAAGAAGCTTTTGTTTTCGTGTAATGACCTCGTGTAATGGATCTTTGATCGCGTATAAAGCTAAGTCTAATCAACCAAATTTTAAAGTATTATATATGAATTAAATAGGGGTAGAAAAACCGAAGAAAATATTGTTTTTCTAGTTTTCGATGCCAATGTGTTCTTTATGTTCAAACACGATGAAAAATCGCAAAAAATGTCCGTATGTGTGTGTGTATGTATGTATGTGCAAAATTTATCGAAATTTTTACAACTTAAGAACTGATTAACCAAATCTTAAAGAATTATATATGAAATAGGGGTAGAAGAGACTATAGAATAATAGAATTAGAAAAATTGCTAATAATAAAGGGGTTACCGATTTCTGTTTAAAAAAATCTACGTGATTGCTCTAATTTCTGCAAATTTTGAGATATCAAGATTTATATATGATAATATTAAATATGAAATAGGGGTAGAAGAGATTAAAGAATATAATAGAATTAGAAAAATTGCTAATAATAAAAGGGTTATCGATTTCTGTTTAAAAAAATTGCGTAATTGCTCTAATTTCCGCAAATTTTGAGATATCAAGCTAAATTTTTTTTATGGATAAAGTTTTGGCAAAGAAGTTACGAATTTTTGCCTGAAAAGTGTATAAATTATATATGTAATCTTATATAAAGTATCATTAAAGAAAGTCATTTAAGGAAGTTTGGTATTGAATTTGACGAGAATCGATGGCGATGAGTCACCGATTTCTGCTTAAAAAGTATAAGTTATACATGTACTTTTATATAGAGTATCATTAAAGGAAAGTTGTGTGTGGTATTGAATTTGAGGAGGATTGAAGGGATTATTGGAATCTGACATTTGTCGCCATGACATCTGGTGGTGATCGAAAGTGAAAGTACTCAGGGTTCACAGATCTCGTGGCATTGTACCTATATATGTACAGGCTTGGCGTGCGGTCGTACTGGCTATCGTATTTCATTATTATGGATGTTGAATTTTATTCTCCGCGTTGAAAATCTATGAGCAGAATTAATTATTCAGTTCGCAGTTGTAAAAATAAGGCTCCAAAAACTTTAATGTTCCATTTTGTTGCTTTTCTAACCCCAAAATGAGTGATTCATACATGTCGGAGTCGCATGGCGGTCGTGCTGAGAGGCGGACGTTTTTTCGTTGGCGGGCTTTTGCGAGTTTCTTTCGGACAATTTTGGGGTAGAATTTAGGTGTTGGATAGAGAGTAAAAGGGTTAAGGGTGATACAGGTCACCGTAATATTTGGAGCTGGTTTAATTAGAACTTAGTCCCCCGTCGGAGGGGGGACGTTCGGTAGGATGTCGTCGGTAGATGGAAGTTATGATAGAGACAGAGGAAAGAACGAAGGCTTTGAAGAGAGTGAGCGAGCTATTATGAAAAAGATAAAGGAGAATGCGGTAAAGAAAGGGAAAACGAATGATGATAATCATCCAAGGACAAATGAGGACGTAAACAGGAAAGATAAAATGGATTCTGATGATAAGAATGATAGAGAAGATAAGGTAAATATGATAGATGATGAATCGGTGCATACAGAAGAGGACAAGAAAGAAAAATACGTAAAAAGTAGAAAAGATAACGTATTTGTGATAGTACAAGGTAAGCTAGTAAAGTATAGTCAAGAATATGAAAATAAAGCAGTAAGCGTTATAAACAAAATCCCACGATTTGATTGCGATTTCGAAGTGTAGATATCTTTGTGTAGATATCTTAAGTAATCGATCGAGTCAATCGTCAAAGCCGGAATGGAGGAAACACTTATTGCAGCTTACAAATATAAAATAGCTTTATTATAGCTTTACATAGTTTCTTATCGAACTTTCGAGAGAGAACAGAAAACGTAACGCTTATGAGGCGGAAGTGCCAGCTCAACCTGAAGCTAGGGAGAACAACGACGGAAAACGCAGGGTGTTGCTAGCGCGACCATGAACATACTAATATATAAGAATT
Organism: Temnothorax unifasciatus; assembly: GCA_030770225.1. Taxonomy (NCBI): domain Eukaryota; kingdom Metazoa; phylum Arthropoda; class Insecta; order Hymenoptera; family Formicidae; genus Temnothorax; species Temnothorax unifasciatus. The sequence continues at coordinate 60,071 of JASTWK010000909.1, read as the reverse complement.
GCCTACTTAACACTCCCCCTCAATTCTTGATTATTAGTTGATACTTACTTAGACAAATAAACTTTACATTAGTACAAACTAATTATAGTATCTTAAATTAAAAAAACTTCTTAACTTTTTAAATCTGGCTAATACTACACCTTTAGTTAAAATGTCAGCCTTTTGTTGTTCAGAAGGAACGTATGTTACATTAATAACGCCATCAGTGTTCAAGTCTCTAATAAAGTTAAATTTTACATCTATATGTTTTAGTCTTTGGTGTTCCCACTTGTTTAACAATGTGTATGCAGGATTGATTGTCTTCATAGACTGTAACTGGTTTGTCCTCCAGCCAAGTTCTTGCAGGAAATTTCGCGCCCAAACTACTTCCGTGGATGCCATGGCAAGGGCCACGTATTCTGCCTCGGTGGACGACAAAGCAACCGTCGACTGCTTCTTTGTTACCCAACAGACTGGATTACCGAAGATCTCGATTAGGAAACCAGTTGTAGATTTCCTATCCACGGCTCCTGCCCAATCAGCATCTGCGTACGCTGTGATCAAAGGACCTTGATTTTTCTGAAAACTTAAACACATATTAATAGTCCCTTTTAAATAACGAAGGATACGTTTGAGTCCTTTCTAGTGCTCAGTGGTTGCATTCTCCTGAAACCGACTGTGATAGTTCACCGCAGCACTGATGTCTGGTCTTGTGTTCAGCATGACATACATAAGACAGCCAATTAATTCCCTGTACGGTCTTCTTTCGTCTTCGGTCTCATTCGTCTGGGACATAGTGACACTTGATGATTTTGCTTCCATTAGCGTCTTTGCAGGCTTGCTGTCTTCCATTCCAAAACGTTTAAGCAGATTTGAAAAGTATGTTGATTGACTGAGATTCATCCCATGCTCGTATCTCTCTATTTTGATTCCGAGAAAATTCCTCAGTGATCCGAGATCTTTCATAGAAAAACGTTTCTCCAATAAGCATTTAAGTTCGTTTATTCGGTTCCGATTGTTTCCAGCAATGATGATATCATCAACATACAGCAGTAGATAAATCTTTGATTCTCCATCTACTTTGTAGAATAAACATGGATCGTATTCTGACTGTTTTAAGCCAATTTTTTTCATATAATCTTTAAATTCAGAATTCCACGCACGCGATGATTGCTTGAGTCCGTATAACGTTTTATTAAGCTTGCATACTCGTGATGTTCCGTCTTCACAGCCTTCCGGTTGTTTCATGTATATATCTTCGGTAAGTTTTCCATGAAGAAAGGCATTTTTGACATCTAGTTGATCCACATGAAGATCCTCGTTAACGGCTGTTGACAGTAGTATTCTTACTGTAGTTATTCTCGCTACTGGTGCGTACGTCTCGTCGTAGTCAAAACCCTTCTTTTGTAGACAACCTTTCACCACAAGTTGTGCCTTATATCGCTGGATATTCCCATCTTCATCACGCTTGATCTTGAATATCCACTTGTTGTCGATCGCTTTCCTTCCACTGGGTAGTTGTGTTAGACTCCAAGTCTGATTTTCTTGAATTGCCGTTAGTTCCTCGTGTATTGCTTTCAGCCATTTCTCTCTATCATCACGAGAGTTGATTTCAGCATAGCAATTCGGAATATCTTCAACATAGCTTTCGGCATGTAAGGCCAACACACAGTAATCCTGGAGATAATTAGGCTTCTTCGATTTACGAGTGCTTCGACGAGGTACTGGGTATTGCTCATCTGTAGTTTTAAGTTTATCTGCAGTTTCTTCCTCTTCTTCCGTGTGAATGGATTCTGTTTCCGACAAGCTTCGCTCTTGATCCTCTTCGACAGCTGATGCGAACTCTTCTTCCTCTTGTTCAGATTCCAACGCTTCTTGAACGTTTGTTTCAACAAATGATTGAGGGTGTTTGAATTTCGTTTCGTCGAAGATAACATCCCGACTGCAAATTATCCGTTGCTCCTCCGGACACCACAAGCGATAGCCATTATTTGTGTATCCTACCATGATGCACTTCTTCGAGCGGGGATCAAACTTTCTGGGATTCAATTCCTTCGGAATATGCATATACGCAATGCATCCAAAAACTTTCAATTTTTTTACATCAGGCTTCTTATCAAACCATAGTTCCGCTGGAACTACACCTTCCAATGCTGCTGTGGGACTACGATTTATAATATAAATGGCACTTAAAACTGCTTCAGCCCAAAAACTCTTGCTTAGCTGCGAATGAAGTATCATACACCGTGCCTTATCGAGAATTGTCCTGTTCATTCGTTCGGCCACGCCATTTTGTTGAGGCGTGTACCGAATGGTGTACTCGATACGAATCCCTTTCTTCTGGAATGCCTGAATCATTTCTCTCGAAGTGTACTCCCGACCGTTGTCACAACGAAATCTGCTGATCTTTAAGTTGAAATGCGCAGTAACCATGGCTTCATAGATTTGGAAATAGTGAAAGACCTCACTTTTCTTCTTAAGTAAATACACAACTGTAAAATGTGTATAATCATCGATAAATGTGAGTACCCACACAGAACACAACCTCCAATGGACGTCCATACAACCTCCATAGCTCCATGCGACATCCATCTCCATGGTGGACGTCAGATAGATTTCTAATAGAGATCCATACTATCTCCATCATAGATATCTTCTACAAATCCATAATGAACATCCATTAGACGTCTATTATGGATGTATAATAGACTTATATATAAATAATGTTTTTAATAGATCAATATTTAAGTTTTATCAGCAAATTTAAATTTTCAGATAATTTAATATAATTAATTTTTACATTTTTTAGGAGTATTTAAACAATTGTATTTATACGTAACTTAAGACATCTCTTTTTAGACATTGTATAGATTAACTATAGATGTTTAATGGAGCTTCGATGGATAACTAATAGACGTTAACTAGACGTTTAATGGAGCTTTGATGGATAACTAATAGACGTTAACTAAACGTTTAATGGAGATTTGATGGATAACTAATAGACGTTAATTGGATGTTTAACGGAGCTTTGGTGGATAACTAATAAACATTAACTAGACGTTTAATGGAGCTTTGATGGATAACTAATAGACGTAAACTAGACGTTTAATGGAGCTTTGATGGATAACTAATAGACGTTAACTGTATGTTTAACGGAGCTTTGGTGGATAACTAATAAACATTAACTAGACGTTTAATGGAGCTTTGATGGATAACTAATAGACGTAAACTAGACGTTTAATGGAGCTTTGATGGATAACTAATAGACGTAAACTAGACGTTTAATGGAGCTTTGATGGATAACTAATAGACGTTAACTAGACGTTTTATGGATTCCTTATGGATATGCGTTTTAAGGCCTATCCAGTCGACAAACTTGAATATAGCTGCACATAACCATTTGCATAAAAAATATTATCCAATCGAATTTTACTCGCATTTTCTCTTGATAGAAATGCAATTAGATAATTTATATTATGCAAATAGTTGTGCAGCGATATATCGATTGCCTTCACGTGACTCGGGTGTAATAGGTCCAACGAGATCGCTGTGGATAAGCTGCAATGGACGTTTTGTTCTTGGCCTCTCTTGATCATGAGGTAACTTAGTTTGCTTCCCCTCAACACAAGTATGACAGATTTTATCATTCGATAATTCCAACTTTCGTAGATCTATTCCGTCCACCATTCCAGCGACCTTTTTCAGATTATTGAATCCGATGTGTCCATAGCGTTCATGCCAAATTTTAGCATCTTCTTTCACGTGCGCGATACTTGCAATTCCTGTCGGACTGTAGACTTCCAACTCGTAGACCTGATGACCCCGATGAGCTACTGCATAAACTTGATTATCTTTTAGTATCTTTCCTTCTCTGTTTTTAAAAACAACTTTAAAACCATTTGCTTCAAGTTTCGATACCGATAATAAATTAAATTCCAGTTCAGGTACGTAAAGAACATTTTTAATAGTGACTTCAACTTCTTTCCCGTTAACAATAGTTTTACCAGGAATTGTACCTACTTTATTTGCCGATAAAGTTACACCTGCTTTTGCAATGCGAATTTTGGTAGGTTGAGCCAATAACTTAACGTTCTGAAAATGCTTCTCATCTTTGGTCAAATGTTCTGACGCTCCTGAGTCCAAGATCCAGATAGAACCGTTGTCATTCCTCTCGCCATTAATCACAGCTGAAAAACTAACTGCATTAGTTTTATCATCATCAGTTGCAAGATTCGCCTGCTTTTCCCTTTTATTTTGTCGACTTCCATCTGGCTGTTGCTTCGGCTTTTTACACTCCGATCGTCGATGACCGTTTGCACCGCAGTTGTAGTACCTGTAATTGAATTGTTTGTTTCCAGTGTCACGTGTATTGTTTTTCCGATTATTGCTTGACGAGGTAAATGCTGTAGAATGAACATCGCCTTTTGTTGGTTTACCGCCTCCTTTTCGTTTAGATTCTTCATCCAAAAGGCGATTTTTAACGAAACTCAATGACAGTGCTTCCTTCGACAGTGTTTCCAATGCCGTTACCACAACGTCGTATTCCGAAGGCATTGTTAGCAACAGATGACACACTATATGTCTGTTTCTTCCATATTCGCACCTGTGGACTTAAGCTCTCGAACAAGCGATTCAAACTTTAGTAGATGCGACGACAAAGATTCAGTTGAAGATTTAAATTTTATTAATAATAATCTTTTCCGCAAAAGCAGTTGACTTGCTACGCCTCGACGTTCAAATACATTTTTTAATTCCGTCCAAATATCAAAAGCAGTTGACTTGTTTTTCGCATACTCAAGATGCGAATCTGCTATTCTCTAAATAATTTGAGACTTACATTTTGTATCCTTCTTCTTCAAATTTGTCATCCGCAATCTGTACGCCTCTGCTGTTTCTCCAACCGTTATCTCACCGTCTAAGATCTGAGATTCGATGTGTTCCTTCAAACCGATTTCATCCAGCAGCACTTCCATACGGAACTTCCAATTATTATAATTCGTGCCATCGAATAGCGGCACACGATGTTTATTATCTTCTTCCATCGTTATAATAAAGGGCGTTTCCCTACAAGCGAGTCCGTAAATCGTAGCGAGGTTAGCCGACTGGGCCCATAACTTGTAGATATCTTTGTGTAGATATCTTAAGTAATCGATCGAGTCAATCGTCAAAGCCGGAATGGAGGAAACACTTATTGCAGCTTACAAATATAAAATAGCTTTATTATAGCTTTACATAGTTTCTTATCGAACTTTCGAGAAAGAACAGAAAACGTAACGCTTATGAGGCGGAAGTGCCAGCTCAACCTGAAGCTAGGGAGAACAACGACGGAAAACGCAGGGTGTCGCTAGCGCGACCATGAACATACTAATATATAAGAATTGCCTACTTAACACGAAGGTATGAAAATCATATGCTGTAAGTTAAATAGTCAAAATATTTACAATAAAAAAGGTATGAATAAGATTAAGATTCAAATGTCATTACATAAAATTAGATGCTACCCTGATGTTTTTGATATGGATCAGTTTAATTTAGCTAGGCTTAAGTTCAAGAGTATAGTAGATGCTAATATTTGTCTGGAAAAAATAACTAAGGAGTGTAAAGATTGCAAGCAAAGGGGTTGTATCGGACTGGCCGTTCAGTATCCCTGAACTCTGGGAGGCACTCGGAAACAGAAAAGATATTATACAAATAGAAAGGATGACAAGAAAGCGATTTGACAAGGAAAAGAAGACTAGGATAGAAATCGATACAAATAATATTTGTATAATTTTTAAAGGAAATGTACTTCCAGAGGATTTACCTATATTTGGAGGCTTCGGTCATTTGAAAGTGAGACCTTACGTAGAGGCTGTTAAACAATGTTTTAGATGTTTCAGGTTTGGACACATTAAGGGCATCCTATAGTGGAGGCCGAACTTCCCCGACGTCGGTAATGTCAACATTTCTAATCCTGTTTTCTATGTTATATATCTATATCTGTCCTTGTCTAACAAGAGGCATCTGTCTTTGTTCGATTGCTGCGCCATCTCTCGCTACACGCAATACTGCTTATCCTATCAACCTGAATGTGCTTTTGCTTAATAAACCTTCATTTTAGAAAATCTTTTTTTTTAGACGTTGAATCTTACAAGGGGAGTATCAACCCTGGTAATAATGGATTTTTTTCATTTTTATATATGTTGTAGGGGGTGTCCCCCTGTATACGTCAGTAAACGGAAAAGTCGCGACGGGGCCTTAGTTTACGAGAAAATTAATTTAAAAAATTACTATTATTTAAATTAATTTAAATTTAAAAATTTAAAATTAAAGAATTACGAGTGCCAGAAAACCCGGGACGTTAAAGTAATTTTCACATCGAACCGCATGGAGCAGCGGCGAGTGACAGTGACTCGTACGCTGCAGATCCGGGTTCGAGTCTCTCTTTTTCTAATTTTTTTTTTTTTACACTTGATCTCCACCAAAATATTATTATTAATTTAATTTAATTTAATCCTTGATCCAAATTAAATTAATTTAAATAAAAATAATATTTTGGTGGATATCAAGTGAATTTTTTCCGTACATTTTTGTTTTGATGAAATATTTCATTCCAATGATTCAATATGCATGGTTTGCTTCAAAATTGACGGAAGAAAGAACTATTTTTTTAAATGTTAACGATTTGTGTTTTCCGGTATCGTTATTAAAAAAACCGTGTGCTTGTCAAAACGTCGCTTTTATAAAATGTGCTTGGTGTTCTAAAAATTTATGTTTTTCTTGTTTTTACGATAAGTACCATCCTGAAACATGTTCTGTATAATACAATAAACGTTAAATGTAATTAAAATAAAATAAAAATTGTCTCCATTATCTTGCATACACTTTTTTCTTACAAAAAAGACGCATCAAAACAAAAATGTAACGGAAAAATTCACTTGATATCCACCAAAATATTATTTTTATTTAAATTAATTTAATTTGGATCAAGGATTAAATTAAATTAAATTAATAATAATATTTTGGTGGAAATCAAGTGTAAAAAAAAAAAAATTAGAAAAAGAGACTCGAACCCGTATCTGCAGCGTACGAGTCACTGTCACTCGCCGCTGCTCCATGCGGTTCGATGTGAAAATTACTTTAACGTCCCGGGTTTTCTGGCACTCGTAATTCTTTAATTTTAAATTTTTAAATTTAAATTAATTTAAATAATAGTAATTTTTTAAATTAATTTTCTCGTAAACTAAGGCCCGTCGCGACTTTTCCGTTTACTGACGTATACAGGGGGACACCCCCTACAACATATATAAAAATGAAAAGAATCCATTATTACCAGGGTTGATACTCCCCTTGTTAGTTTTATTTAAACAATATTGTTCCTACATGTTGTCCCTACCTCGCCTGTGTATCATTATATATATATATATATATATATATATATATATATATATATATATAAACTGCAGTAATTTTGTTATTGTCGTCAGATGACAGCTGTATGTGCCCAAATTAGTAAAATTTTTAATTTTTTTTTGTTTCCGATATGAAATTGTATGTCGCGATGTAGATTTTTGTGCGTACTTCAATTCTAGACCAAAAACTTGCAATTCTGTAAAGCCAATTCAAAGATTTCTTAAAATGAAAACATGTCGGTAACTACTGCCACTATAGGATCCCCTTAAGGCAGTCTGTAAAAGCTCAGGCAAATGCGGCAGATGTGGAAATGAGGCCCATGATGAATGCAATCTAGATTATTTCTGTATTAACTGTGAAGGTTCACATAGATCAACCTATAGAGGATTTCCGGTATTCCAGTGGAATAGGGAGGTAAAAGTAGTGATGGCATATAATAATGTAGCGTCCCTGCTGAAAATGACCGAGGCTCAGCGAATTCTGAAGGGCAATGAAAACAAGAAGACAAAGGATTATGATAGATTTGTCAAACCTGCGGATTGGCCGGAATTAAAATCATATGCAAAGGTCGTGAAGCAAAATCCTACGGTGCAGAAGAAGAGGGATGTTAAAAGACCGGACCATCATGAAGTCGGACAAGATGATTCTAAAAGACTGACATATGATAAAAACCCTAAAGTATTAAAACCGGTAGTAAATAGGCGCGTAGGTAGTCCTAATAGGAACCAATCATATTACAATAAGTTTAACACAAGACAGGAAGAGATTAACAAGGATAAAAGAGATATAGTTATAAGAAATATAGATGACGAATCAGAAGATGAAAGTAGGATTAACAAAAAAAGAAAAAGAAATATCGATAGGTATGAATCTAGTGGGATTGGGAACTTCTTTAGTGTAATGTCCCAAATAGCTCAGGAGGAGTATTTAAAGAACAGTTTAAGAGATGTAGAAATGTTAGACATTAATAATTGGTAAAATAATTCGGAGGATAATTATGATAGGTTCTATGATGAGGAAGAAAAAGCATACAATCAAGAGTCGGTGGATCAAAGGAATAGGGACAAAAGAAATAGAAATCAAGGATTTAGAGGTCCTGTAAATTATAGGTTCAACTATGGTTAAAATAGTACTCTGGAATGCTCGCGGTATTCGAAATAAGAAATCTGAATTTGAATCACATTAAGCAATTTGATATTGCCGTCACAACTGAATCAAAGGTATATGATCTTAACAATTTTCAAATATCAGGTTACAATATAGTAGGGAAGGAAAGTATAGGTAGTAGTGGAGGTATTATCATTGCTATTAGCAAGAGGATAGAATTCGAAGTAATTAAAGAGTGGCATGTTGGTTCAGAAAATTTTGATACATGTGGTATTAGGATACACAACTCCCAGATGAAATTTAATCTAATAGCGGTATATAGGAGACCGAATGGCAGAGAAGATCCTAAGGTCTGGTCTAATTTACTCAATTTTGATAAGAAAGGAGTTGGATCAATTTTAATGGAGGATTTTAACGCCCGTAATATTTTATGGAATTGCAATAATACAGATTATAATGGGGAAAATTTACAGGAAAAGTTCTTCAATCAAGGATTTTTATGTGTGAATCAAGATACTTTGTCTAGGTTAAATTGCAGGAATCAAATACCATCTAATTTAGACTTAATTTTTGCGGATATTAAAACAATTGATTATATTAATTATGAACAATTTGAGGATGCTTGGGAACCATTTCCCTCTAAAAGTAGATATAGATGTTGAAGTTATAGTTTTTAAGAAAATCACTAATAGAATGTCAACAAAGAACACGGACTGGGTATTATATCAGAAAATAATGAAAAAAAATATAGAGGAGCTAGAAAGATGCGCGATAGGTAAAGATCTTCAAACGAGATACTCCTTGTTTACTGACAAAATGAAAAGAGCGGTGAATATAGCGTCAGGTAAGAAAGAAATCTTCGTAAAAACTACTAATCCAGAAATTAAACAGGGAAAATCGATTAAACAACAAGTAAGATGGTGGGATTCAGAATGTACAAAAGCTTTAGAAACGCGAAAAAAGAAATTAAAAATATATAAGAAGCTCCAAACTTTACATTCTTTTATTGATTACAAAAAACATGTAGCTTTGACAAGAAAAGTTCTTAGGAAAAAATAGAAAGAAAATTTAAAAAATTTTTGTAATAGTATTAATAGATTTTATATCACATGTGCGTGGAAAGTGGCCCATTCCGCGCGCGCCATCTGTGCGACAAATAGCCAATTCCCCACGCGAGAAATTCCCCATTCGAACCCGTGCGGGAATGAGATATTCACCCCGTAATATCTCATTCCCGCACGGCCTCGAGTAAGAAATCTCTCGCGCGTGCGGAATCGGTCATCCGTCGCACAGATGGCGCGTGCGGAATAGGCCACTTCCCACGCATTTTGTAATATAAAATAGGGTGTGTAACACGAGCGGGTTGAGAATTGGACACTCGTGCGGGTGATCGCACTCGTGTCCAATTCTCAACTTCCCGCACTTGTTACACAAATAACTATACTAGTATATCTTACGTTTGGAATACGATGAGAACTTTTAAGAAAGCTAGAAGTAGAATAAGTTGGAATAAGTGGCAGATAGGCGATAGAGAAAAGGTCATAAGAGAAGAGATAGATAAACTGTCAGCATTTGGAGTATCTTGAAAGGTAGTTGAGGATGATACATATGATAGAGAAGAAACAGAATTAGACTCGTTGTTTTCAGAGGCAGAATTGTGCAGGGCAATTGGGATGATTAAAAAAGACTCAGCTCCAGGCAGGGATAATATAGATTATAAAATGATAAAGAATTTACCAAAAAACGCTTTACAATACTTACTAAGATTATTTAACGATATCTGGTTAGGATTAGGCTTTCCACACGAGTGGAGAGAGTATCAAGTCTTATTCATCGATAAGGTTAACAAAAATAAAGTCAGACCGATATCATTATCGTCATGTATGGGCAAACTAATGGAGAGATTAGTTAATGAAAGATTTATATGGTGGGCGGAAAAAGAAGAAAAATTACATTCCATGCAAAATGGTTTTCGAAGAGGCAGATCGTGTACTGAAAACCTAGTGAAGATTACCTCGGACATTAAGACAGCTCTATTCAACGAGGAATATGTATTAGCGGCATTCCTTGATGTAGCATCAGCGTACGACAACGTAGTTTTTCATATAAGGCCAAGCTGAGAAAGATGGACTGTCCTGGTAGGATCTTCAAGTTTATCAATACCTGGTTGGATGAAAGGGAAGTCGAATATATCATAAATAATAAAGAAACTTTGAAAAGAATATCGAGGTGTGGCCTACCCCAAGGAGCTGTCCTGAGTCCCATTTTGTATGCTTTGAATACTAACGATATCACCGTGGATGTGGATGAAGACGTAATGGAATTAGAATTTGCCGATGATATCGTGGTATATAGGATGTATCTCGATAGGAAGCTAAATAGGATGAAGATCGAAGAAGCTGTTAATATTATAGCAAGCAATCTTGAGTTAATTGGGTTAGACTTGGAGCCCAGAAAAACAATTCTGGTGGAATTCTCGAAAAGTGGCTTTGTAGATGTTAATACTTTCATCACAGTAAAAGGCGAGACAATCCCAAGCAAAGAAGAATTCAGATTCCTCGGAGTACGTATGGATAATCAACTGAAATTTGTAAGCCACATTCAAGATGTAAGAGCCAAAATAGAAAAAGCCAATTTGATTTTAAAATACTTAAATAGTGTCACCAGGGAAGCGGATTGCACCACAGCACTTATGCTATATAAAAGTTTAGTAAGGTCGGTTTCAGACTATGGATGCTTCGTGTATGCCCCTACTAACAGCTTCTTAAAATTAAAACTTGAAAGAGGTCAGTTCTTGGGATTAAGAACCGCGATGGGCTTTAGGAATAGCACACCAACAAATGTGTTAGTAGCAGAGGCCAAGGTGGATTTATTAAGTGAAAGAGCCATGATGTTAGCCAAGAATTTCTGCTCTAAGATTATAAAATATGGCAATCCAGATATTAAAAGAAGTATAAGTAATCTGAGTAAGAAAGAAATGATACATAGATTACGATATCCACAGAAAAAGAAAAGTATAATCTTATTAGCGTGGGATAGAGTCAATTTATTAGCGAAAGACATAGGCCAATCAAAAAATAATTTTGAAGTATGGGGACATGAAGTATGAAGATCTCACGGAAGATATAACAATAGAGCTGGAAATAGGACGGTCTCATAGTGTTAAAAGGAAAGAAAAGGAGAAAAGAAACTTAGAAGATATGAAGTATAGGAAAGAAGATCTGGACTTCATTAAAGAATTCTGCGAGGTACATAAGCTGGACAACCCCTTGGTCATTTATACAGATGGCTCGAGATCAGAGGATTTGGTCTCGACAGGAGCCAGCGTGGTTTTCGAAGAGATTGATCAGGCCTTTTATGTTAGTCTTCCGAGGATGTGCTCGTCATTTTCAGCGGAAGCCTTTGCAATAGCTACTGCGTTAAAAAAATTAGAAAAGGATCAAGAACAAGGAGTGAGAAATAACAAGCATATATTAATTTTGTCAGATTGCCAGAGCGTTTTAAAAACCATAAAAAATAATAGATTAGATGTGTATAAGAGTAGCTACATATTAGACATCAGAAGGCGACAAATTATTTACGGTTGGATTCCAGCTCATAGAGGATATACAGGAAATGAGATTGTGGATAGATTAGCGAAAGTAGGTGCGTCAGAAGTTGCGGAGACAAACATTCCTGTCCCAATAATGGATTTAAAAAGTATATTTAAGGAAGAAGCCTGGAATAACACGCAGGATAAACTAGTTAGCGAAAGTTTTTATAAAGGCAAGGATTATTTTCGAAATTTTTATGACAAAAACAAAAAGCAGCCTTGGTTTAAAAGAATAATTAGAGCAGAGAGATATTTTTATTCTTTCATCAATCGTATAAGAGCGAACCATTACAACCTGAATGAGTCTCTGGCTAGAAAGGGCTATATAGATACATTTAGATGCGACTGCGGATATGAAAGGGAAGACATAAATCACGTGATATGGCAGTGTAGTAGGTACGATATGGAAAGGGAAGTTATGAACGAGGAATTGGTGAAACGCGACATCTATGGAGCGGAGGACATAGTGGAATTGATTAAGAGAGAGGATTGGTCTAAAATTCGAGTTATATATAATTTCATTAAATGGATCGGAAGAATATATAACAAGCTTTGCAAAACAGGATCACATAGACAGAAGAGAATTCAAATTTATACTAAATTACGCTATATAGCTCAAAGGTGGGGCTGAAGGCGTTTATAACTCCAACCGGAGTTAATAACCTCAAAAAAAAAAAGATTCATACATGTCAAACATTTATTTGGCAATTTAGAGAAAATTGATCGTGTCAAAGATCGTGCCTGGAAAAATGAAGAAAGTGACCCTTTATATGAGAAAATGTTAGCCGTTCTATTTGGTTAAGCCCCGCCTCCATGTCAAATCCCAATACCGATTTCTGTTTAAAAAAAATCTACGTGATTGCCCTAATTTCCGCAAATTTGGAGATATCGATTTTTTTTATGGGTACAGTATCATCAAAAGTAGGTTGTTATTGAATTTGGCAAGGATCGGTGAAGGAATTACCGATTTTTTGCCTATGTAGTCTGAACTCCCAAAGTCAACATCGATTTGACATTGCGTCGATTGTAAAACCGCACTTGTGTTACTGACCCTCTATCAATTCATAAAAAGGTTAAATTAAAATTGAAAAGAGTATGCAAATTATTGAATTTGGCGAGGATTGGTGAAAGGATTACCGATTTCTGCTTTAAAAATGTGTAAGTTATTTGATGGATAGAATATTATTTAACTCTTACTTGGGGCCACACTGGGGTGCAAATCAACCCCACGACCATTCCCTTAATTTTAAGTAGGTACCTAAACCTATGGGGAGCGGGTCCATAGCAACATCTGTCAATAGTTCGAGCATGCCACTATCCCCTCAAGCCAGTGGCATTGCGCATTACACTTTTTGCTATTTTAATTTTTTTATCATACATAATTTTAATTTTTGGCTATATAACCTACATAACTTTTAAAAGTAAGCTCTTAAGAAATTCTAAAAAATTTGGCAAGTTAAAATATTGAATACCTTATTTGTTATAACAATTTTTGTCGCTGGGGTAGATTCCATTTTAGTGTGGCAAGTACGTGATTCTACAGAAATGTGGCAAATAAGGGAAGGTATTGAATTTTGTGAGGATCGGTGAAGGAGTTACCGATTTTTGCTTCAAAAGTTACATGTATAAGTTATACATGTAATTTTATATAGAGTATTATTAAAAGAAGGTTGGTATTGAATTCGGCGATAATCGGTATAAGGTTTCTTTCTTTATAAAATTTTGAATTTTTTGAGAAATGTTCGTGGTTGCTCTAACTTCCGCCAATTTGAAGATATCGGGCTATTTATAATTCTGTTCTTTAGTCTTTTCTACCTCTATTTCATATATAATTCTTTAAGATTTGGTTGATTAGACCCAACTTTATACGCGATTAAAGGTCCATATGCGAAGTCCATGTATGGACCATGTAGCCTGAATCAACCAAAGTCAACATCGATTTGACATTGCGTCGATTGTAAAACCCCACTTGTGCTACTAAGCTGACCCTTTATCAATTCATAAAAAGATTAAATTTAAAATTAAAAAAAGTGTGCAAATTAGAAACTTGCACATTGCTTCCTTATCATTACAGATCGCTATCATTGCTCCTATTTTATTTCGCTCATAAAGTTTCTTCTATGAGGAAGTCAAACTAATAAATACTAATAATTATGCATCGAATAAAATACAAGCTTCCTCATAAGAGGAGCTTTGTGAGCGAAATAAAATGGTAGCGATCTGTAATGATGAGGAAGCAATGTGCAAGTTTCTAATTTGCACACTTTTTTATGTATCGGTAATCACAAGTAAAAATTTATAGTGCATTTCTTAAGTACCTATAGTTTACAAAAAAAAATTACAAGGAATTACAAGAGAAAGAAATTAATGTACAAGAAATAACGTGCTAGCAATATGACATTAATTATAAAGTTCTAAGTTTTTATTTATTTATGTATGTTATTTTTCTTTTTCTTGTAATTCTTTAAAAAAAATATACTTCAAGAAATACACTATAAATCTACTTAATGGACAATATATCGATGTTTAAACAATCACTATTATATATCAGCTTCACTACTATTATAAATTGTATACTGCCGGCCAAAGTTTGAGACCATGTATAAAATTTAAAAATATTCCAGTGAAATGCTACTTAAAAGTTCGACTCATGCCTTGCTCAATATTTTTTTCTAATTTGAAAGTAAATAGGCACTATATTTAGCACAATTGTGGTTAACATAGCGTTATTTAATTTCAAGAAAATAGACTGGGTTATAAAGCTTTTTTTCCAAAAACTGAAATGTAGACTACTTTAGAAAATTAGGGGAAGTTTAAAAAAAAATAAAATAAAATAAAATAAACTTGTAACTAGGTTACTTAGATTAGGAAAATAAGTGATTAAATGTAAAAGTATAATTACTTGACCAAAAAAAATTATGTCTAATACTCTTTTTATCTTATTAAAAATATTTTGTGAAGAACTTTCAAACATTTTATATTATTTTTGTTATAAAACAATGAATAAAATAATAAAAATATGTTAAATTATAATGCATAAGTTTAATTTATTTCATATAGTACACATTTTAAATTAATTTTCAAACTTTTAACCGGCAATATACATACATCAGTATTCGTTTTATGTTATTTTTTATATGCCATTTTTTTTACTCACATAGTACAACAATTTTACATATAGTTCTTTTATTCTATTTCAGATAAATCATGATGCCCCAAAGAAAGTATACGAATGTAATAGAAAGATTGGAAGGAAAGCGTTCAAAAGAACTCATGTCCTCTACCAGTCTTTCTGGTATATCACAGTTATCTAACAGCAGCGAGGAAGCATTGGAGGCCTTGGTACATAAATCCCACAAATCTGATAATTCAGAAAAGTGAGTTTACTTGTGTTACGTATGCTACACGTTCGTTAAAAACCCTCGAATTTCGTACAGTTATTTGATGAATCGTTCAACTCAATATTTCTTAAGGTAATGAAGTTTTAAATATGTATATCGCTGATATTAATCAATTTCTATCATTTTTTGAGTCTTTTAAAAATATTTTATATATTTCTTTTTTTTTACTTTTCTACGATGAACATGCCTATTTTTCCCTTTTTTAATCTGAATTACAGAATGGTTTATTTTTTAATTATATTACTTGGATCGTATTTTTATTAATATGTATAATAGAGATTACCAGTAGAAACACGGTCAAACTTTACAGCTTTATTGTTGAAATTGAATAATTTTAATTCAATATTTGATATTTAAATATTAATATAAGGCGTAGTGTCATAAACATACTCTTCTGCATCAATTTTTGTAAAAATATAAATATGGTGATTATAATATATACCTACACATATACAATTGTAGCGATCATTATTGGTCCGCAACAAGAAACAGCTGCAAAACTAGTACGGGCAAAGAGTAACGGATTTGAAATTTGAAATCATATGCATTGTGTGTATAAATATAGGGTAATTCTATAGAATAGGGCCCTTTCCGATATTTTCTTGCGGTTTTCTTGGTCACAAAAAAACCTTTGTTGTGACTCCGACAGCGACTCCGATGATAATCAATCGGGGGAGTCCGAAAAATATGCACTTTACCTATTTTTTAACCTATTTTTATTTTATTTTTTTCCTATTTTTTCCAACATGGCTTTTAAAACCTTCCAACGTTACAAATATATAGTAGTCCAAGGTTAGTGTTGACGCGCTTTAAAAGTATTTAAGTGTTTAAAGCGCGTCAATCTATGTAGGTTAGTGACCTAGTAGCTTCGCCCCTCCCTGCACCCCCCTCCATTGTATAAGTAAACCTAGGAGTGTGGGCGGGGGGGCTCCGCCCCCTGCACCCCCCCTCCCTGGTGGTGCACCTGGTGGTGTGGGTTGGGTTGATGAGTGGGCAGGGGGGTCTTCGCCCCCCGCACCCCCCATGGACACGCCTTCGGCATGCCCGTGTAAGGAATGTATTTCGCTTTAAGCGTGAGCGGGGGGGGCTTCGCCCCCCCCCTGCACCCCCTCCCTATGCATGCAAACCTCGCTTTGTAACTTATAATTTATACAGTGAGGCTCGCGTGCATGGGGGGGTGCAGGGGGGGGGGCGAAGCCCCCCTGCCCACCCATTAACCCAACCCACACCGCCTGGTGCACGGGGGGTGCGGGGGGGGGCGGTGGAGCCCCCCCGCCCATACTCCTAGGTTTACTCACACAATGGGGGGGGGGGGGTGCAGGGGAGGGGGGCGAAGCTCACGCGTGTACAAAAATGTTAGGTATAATAAAGTTTAGATATGTAACATATTGTCAGGAAAAGATAAGTTAGTCGATCATCTGTGTGAATATTTGTGGCGATATACAATAAACGAGCTTGTAAAGCGCGCCACGAACCTGTGACAACTCGTCTTGCGTGAAAAGTATATGCGTGAACTATTTCGACTATATATATTACTAACTATATATATTACGAACTATATATATTAGTCATTTATACCTTCCAATACTCAAAATAGCTGCTATATTTTTCAAACTTTTTTTGTTAATAACTGTAAGAAACGTTAAGATAGTCACGTTGGCACCGTAGCTGGCAAACCTGCGGAAACTCCGAGAGAAGACATCACGCGGGACACGCGTGATCAGAGCCGAACACGGAGCTCGTTGCTCCGATTGTAACGGGCGGGCAGACGATCGGGAATCGCGGTTTGAAACAGTAGACAGTCTCCGGTAGCGTGCTGCGGTGCCTGCCGTATTGAATCAAGTGTAACGGACTTCCAATAAAAACTGTTTAACTGAGAAGAATATTCAATAAATTATCCTGACATCATCCCGAGAGACCGTTTACAGCTCAGAAGTGGGATTCTGCTCGCGTTACCTCGTTGGAGGGGGACTTGCCCGATACACCGGACACCTGCGGGTTAGGTGTGATTGGGAAGTTGTGGAGTATAACTCCAGGTTATTATTGCAGGCGTTGGCAGTCAAAGGGCATGGCACATTCGAGACGAATGTGATGTCAGGGCTGGCCGAGCTGTAGGAAATTTAAGGCTGCGGGCGGTATTGGTAGGAGATCGAGGAAAGTAGCGTAGAGGAGCAGTCGTAGGGTAGCAGCCTAAGTGCTAGGCGTGTGAACGAAGGATCCCGAGTTCGAGGCCCGGTAGTTCCGTTAATTTTTCCTGTCTCTTACATAACTTTTTAACGAATAACGAGCAACGGCTAAAACCTTCCGAAGGTCACTCAGGAGGGTGACCTTGACAACATATGTCAAGGTCAAGGTCATCGCAGGGTGGTCCCTCTATTACTGCATAATTATGTTAAGTAAATAAAGTAAAAATAGGTAGGGTGCATATTTTTCGGACTCCCCCGATTGATTATCACTGTCAGAGTCACAACAAAGGTTTTTACCAAGAAAACCGCAAGAAAATATCAAAATTTGGAAAGGGCCTTATTCTATAGAATTACCAAATATAGATGATAAAAATAAAGTAAAGAATAAACATGGAATGAGTATTAGTTGATTTTTTTTTCTTAAATAATAATCCCTTCAGTAATTACGTTGTCTTACAGCAGCTTTTGTATTCAATCTCTCGTCTTATGCATTTTTTTGTTAACACATTATAAATTGTTTAATAGTGATATGAATATTTTTTTCCAACTTTGATATACAGCTTAAAAATTTATAACTTTTTATCTATCTATAATCTTTAAAAATTCTCACAAAAAAATCTATAAAATTAATAAATTAATCTTCAACGGGAAGTAAAAATAAATAACAAAATCTTATACTTTATTTAAGTGCAAGTGGATATTATGATGAAATCTTTCCAGTAAAAAATTAGTTACGAAGATATTTAAAACTGAATGTTAAAGAAATATTAGATGAGCGAAAATCGATTACAAATTAATAAAAGGATTCGCAAATATAATACATAAATATGTCTGTTTCTGTTTTTTTATCTTTTTGTTTTATATTAGGAGCTATAAATCTACTTATCATATCATATAATATACATCGTATAACTCTCTAAATTTAATTTATTAATAGAAATAAATAATTTTATATGTGTATAAAAATACTCCGATTTTATATTATTCACGATAGTGATAAGAATTATGTTTCTAATACTTTGTTGATGTTTATTTATAGTACAACGAATGCAAGAAATACGCTAAACAACGAATGGTTATTGAATGGACCAAATGGAAGCAAGACATCCGTTTTACGCTTCAAGTAAGTTGATGTAAGAATTTATCTATCCGTTTATTCTTATTGTTAGAACACAGAAATGTTGAGCAACTGCATTTTATTTGTCCTTTAGATGTTCTGCCTTAGCCACACCACCGGAAGACCCACCTGCGAAGCAGCTACACATGACTTACAAGATCTTTCAAACAGACACTAGACTCATCAATCTTCTGTTGCAATCACATGGTTTAAAAGAGGTAAGATTTTCGTAATATATCACGTATTGTGGATACGTGATAGATTACGAAAATATATATGTTATGGAACTTTTCGGAATGGATTCTGATCGGAATTTAGTTATTTCCTAGATTTCTATTGTGTTTTCTAGGGAATAATTCTCGAATCCATTCCGAAAAGTTTCATAATACGTGTCCTGGTATTATATTTTGTATATTTCTTGATTTGTTGTATTATCGTGCCAATAGTTTTTGTAGAATAATGTAACAATATTATTTAAGCAAATCATCTGCATTACAAGTGAATGACGTGTGAAATGTTAGAGAGGGGAGACCGGAGCGGAGTCGTCACTACAATTATCTCGAAATCTGTATGTTGTGTGAACTCGCTATTAATATTCTAAATGCTACTTATGGTGCTAATGTGACCAACAAAGTTTAGTGAGATTATATGCCATGTTGTGATTTTCATTGAGGTAAACGTGTTTTCAGAGGTCGAAAAAATAGTAACGACTTTGCCCCGGTCTCCCCTATTTAAATTTACTGTTATAAATGGAAATAATCACATACAAACGAAAAAGAGAAGCGTTTCTTCACAATTTTTATTAATCATATTATAAATTATATTATATATGGCTCTCGTGACATACATGTAAAAAAAGCATGCATTCAATTTTCAAATTCAACATAACACTCTGTATAAAAACGTAAAGTCTTATGTGAATCTTCAATACTGATACATCTTTAATGTATCAGTCTTACTATATTAAGTTGGTTGATAATGTCACGGTTTATATGCAATAAGAATCAGTTCACGAAGTATTTTTGATATATGATTATTGGATATGAACGCAATTACTCCAGTACCAATGCGCATCGGAGCAAAAATCTACATTCATGTTTTCACGTTTTTTGCTTTTTACTAGTATTTTGATATCATCATCATCCCAGTTAGCCAAATTTCCAAACCACCTTAACCGTTTGTAACTGTGGAGTATGTTTAGTGCACCGGTCGCTGATACTTGTCTTGCCTTAGAAATATAAAAGCATCTTAAATTTTGTAAATTGTTGTCGTTGCATTCATCTGATTTTCGATTTCTGTATTTGACAGATGGTTTTACTAACTCTTTTAGATGCTGATTCGTCAAATCGTAGCTATTTTGGATGTGCAGTGACATTAACTCAGGAGCCAGCAAAAGTATTTTTGTAACCACTAATGCCTTCACTGTACATCCGAGTTGGATTTTCTTTAAATATTTAAAAGGCTGAGGATCATGTCCCTTTGTCCAAACTATATTTGATCCATTCTTAATGAGTATTTGCAGATTAGGACAATTGCTCAAAATTTCTTTTACATCCACCTGCAAAGGATCTTTACTTTCTATCATTTGAATATTAAGTTCACGTAAGATTTGACTATTTGTTAGAAAATAATTGTAAAAACCATTTAACCATTCGTTCTCCAGCAATACGTCATGTACGCTTAATGAGGTAATATAAGGGAAGAAGCATTGTGTGTCGGGAGAATGGTATGGTTCATAAATGTGTAATTTCTTAACTTTTGGAAACACTTGTGCTAAAAGTTGTATGTTAACAGGCGTTGTTTTACAACTCCTTGCTTCAGTTAAATTGAACGGAAGTTTTACATCGATGAGTTGATGCGTTATCTCTGCCACGTGTTCCATGTTAGTCCAGTCATTTTAGACGAAAATATGGTTTCTGTGCAAAAAAATTAGAAACTACTTTTTTGTTTTTTTTTAATCGCTTTATTTCGTTGTTTTAAGGTAGTTGTATCGCGACAGTATTAGTCAAAAATAATGGTCACACTGCATACGATAATATACGGAAAACTCTATTCATCTGTGTAAAACTTTTGACTGAGCTGTACCGTTTTCAACCAATCCTGTATAGTCTTACCAATCTGGCAAAACTGTATACTCGCGACTCGCGTCAGTAATGTCAGTATATACCATTGAAGTTAGTTCACGATGCTCGTTTTATTGAGATTATTAAGGTTATTTTGAATCAGAAGAAATATAAGCGAAAATGTCTGTTGTACGTTACAAAGGAAGATTAATGAAAGAAAAAGTATTGAAGAAAAGAATTAAAGCTTTAGCGGCAATGTCTAAAGCGAAGAAAAAGAAAAAGTCCTGTCAAGAAGACAATCATAGGATATTGGCAATCTGAACTACCTTCATGTGCAGTGTTGCCAGATCTTTACAGGTTAGGTGTCGTATGCGTCCACCGCTATAAGAAATTGTGTACTTTGCGTAACAATTGCTTCAAAACTAGATAGACAAGGGTCTTGTACTTTTGTAAGAATATTTTTACAAGTCTCTTTTGTTATCTCTTTGTTTTTCATCAAAATCTTATGAATAGTTTGATCGCTACAATTACAAACGTGATATGGGAAGCCATTTTCGTCCTATGATACATGTAAAAAGTGCTAAGTTTGACTTCCATTATTTCAACTTTGGTATAGTCAACCTTTTTCTACTTGCACGTGTGTGTAGAGCGTGTTTACATTATAGTAGGGGAGCCCAATAGGGGATTTTGGGATTTACTCGAGCGCGACAGATTAACATATAGGGGGATACCTTGCACCCTGTTGAGTACCTCCACTATATATAAGCCCTTAATATAGGTTCGCGCGTCTAGGGCAGCCGATCAGAATAGTAAAAAAAAATCGATCGTTAGAAATACTCGAGCGCGTCAGATTAAGGTAAGGTGGGTTAATAACATGTTGAAAAGTGTGCATTTCAATAATCTGACGATTTGAGCGTGACGTAAGGGAGTGGGAGGGTCACAAACTTGCAAAAAAAAAAACGTCACCTTGACATTCTCGAGCGCGGTCGAATTTTTTTTTATTTTGAAGGAAATAATTCAAGAATAACGGAAAAAATATAATCTGCCGATTTCCACAAGCCGAAGTAGCACAAATCATCAGAAAAGTTTAGTAGAGGCCAGTCATTAAAGACAATCAATTCACTTTAATTACAAAAGTTTTCAAATTTTGGATGGAATATTGGGTGAATTGAAATAACAATAAATCTCATTTTGCAACCATCCCCGAGATCCGGAACATGCTTAACATTGCAAAAAACGTTAATTTATTATAACTTTGCGAAAAAAATTGCAAAAGTCCTGCAAACTTAAAGCAATGTCTATTGTAATATTTTCCGCAATGTATTAGATTTGCAACCTATTTCGAGGCGCGAAACATTGAAATTTTTTATAAAATAACGTTTTGTTTGTAACTTGGAGGAAAAAATTGCAAAAGTGCTGCAAACCGATAGAATAACTTTACAACTGCCCCGAACAGCTGTACCAATTTGCAACCTTCTATGTTACACGCAACTTTTTTTTTTTAATTAATAATGGAACAATTGTTTATTTAGTCGTAATTTTGCCAAAAAAATTGCAAAAGTTTTGCAAATTGGTTGCAAACGTTGGGATTGTTTTTTGTCACAAGCTGTTAAGTTTGCAACCTCGGACAAGGTCCGCAACCTTGAAAAATTAGTAACAATTAATATTTTGCACTTTTTACAAGCGTAAAAAAATTGCAAAAGTTTTGTAAATTTTACGGAGTGTTTCAAATGTCTTCCTCTATCCGAATATAAATTTGCAACCTTCTACTAGTTACGCAAATTATTGCAACTTATTAATGACTAATTTTGTGTTACAAAATTAATGCAAAAGTGTTGCAAATTCAGGGAAACAAATTAAAAATACACATAAAATTTACACATAATGTCAAATTTGCAACCTTCTATTTGTCACGCAAAATATCCAAATCATGCTTAATACTACGAGGCCCCGATGGTTGGTACTTTTCTATTGTCACGCACCACATATAGAAAACTAAGCCTCATACACAGGTGCGAAGCAACCATCAGGGCCTCGTAGTATTGAGCATGATTTGAATATTTTGCGTGACAAGTAGGAGGTTGCAAATTCGACATTATGTGTAAATGTATTTTTTAATTTGTTTCCCTGGATTTGCAACACTTTTGTATTAATTTTGTAACATAAAATTAGTCATTAATAAGTTGCAATAATTTGCGTAACTAGTAGAAAGTTGCAAATTTATATTTGGATAAAGGAAGACATTTGAAGCACTCCGCAAAATTTGCAAAATTTTTGCAATTTTTTCACGCTTATGAAAAGTGCAAAATAATAATTGTTGCTAATTTTTCACTGTTGCGGACCTTGTCCGAGGTTGCAAACTTAACAGCTTGTGACGAAAAATAATCTCAATTTTTGCAACCAATTTGCAAAACTTTTGCAATTTTTTTGGCAAAATTACGACCAAATAAACAATTGTTCCATCATTAATTTAAAAAAACATATATTGCGTGCAACATAGAAGGTTGCAAATTGGCACAATTGTTTAGGGCAAGTGTAAAAGCTATTCTATCGGTTTGCAGCACTTTTGCAATTTTTTCCTCCAGATTATAAATAAAAACGTTATTTTACAATAAATTTCAATGTTGCGCGTCTCGAAATAGGTTGCAAATCTAACACATTGTGGAAAATATTACAATAGACATTACTTTAAGTTTGCAGGACTTTTGCAATTTTTTTCGCAAAGTTATAATAAATTAGAAAAATTAAATTAGTTAAAAAAAATTTTTTTAATTAAAAAAAAATTTTTTTATTCATCAGATTAAGAAAATCCCTCCAAATAATTGTCAGATTATTGGTCAGCACGACTAGGACATCAAGCTGAATTACCTGTATAATAATCTGACGCGCTCGAGTATTTCAAAATGGCATTTTTTTTTGCATTATCAAGAAGCCGCCATGAGCTTGCGTCATGTCCGAATCGTCAGTCTTTTGAATGGGAGCTTCTTTCGGGTTTACTTAACATCCCTCTCTGAATATCTGACGCGCTCGAATAAATTTTTTTTTGTCCCCGTTTTCAACCCTTCCGTCAGCCACCCCCACCATGCAAACCGGCAGATTAACTAACCTCCAGATCAGACGACAACGTGGGGCGTATACACGACTTTCGATAGTCGTTAAACGGCTGTTTTTCCCGTATGTTTAGGCTTCGTTTTATGGCTGTTTGTTTATTGTCGAGGGAAAAGGGTAGTTTTCGGCCAATTTCGGAAGTGTTCTGAAACGATCTATAGTGATTTTTTATTGAAATGTCTTTTCATTTGAAAATGGCACGCACAACAAAATTGGGTGTTTTCCTCGCCTCGATAGTAAGAATCCAATATGGCCGCGGTGACTACCCAGGAGCCTTAAATAACATATTAAAAATAGAGAACGATATCGGGTGTGCTAAAAAAGTTATTCAAGATCAAAGGTCACAAAAATCAGTTTTTTACGAAAATCTCGTTTTGTATGGCTCGGAGGTCAATTAAGGTGGTTACAAAAAAAAGATCATGAAATTCTCTACAAAAATGGTTCTATTCATTTTTTACGTACGATGAACCGTTTGCGAAATACAAAGTGACGAATGTTTACGTTGAGCATTGTCATTTTCGCACCATTTTTGAGGTAAGATACAAGGCGCGTAAAGCTAACTTTACACTAAAATTTATTTTGCTAATAATAATTACATTAATGACCAACAAACAATTTGCATAGAGAAAAATTAAGAAAGTAAAAGTAAATCAAATCTAGTCATTTATATTTACAAGATATATGCTCTCAATAGAAGAAATTATGGATCAGCTGACATTTCAACGATTTACGGAGGATTTTTTCACTGTAAGACGAACTGAAAAATATAATAGTGGTATTTGGACAGAGATAATCATCGAACAAACATCATCGAACATTAATAAAGTCGATGAAGACAGAAGGAGGAATTTCACGTGGAAGAAGCACACAGGAAAGTGTATTATGTAAGTGGGTGTATAATATGCACGCCGCGAACGCCATTTGATGAACTGGAAAAATTCGCTGCTATTTCTTTGGATAGTGGTGAACAACATGTCGATAACAGAGATTCGCTTATTAAAAGAGATAACGAAGACGTGCTGAAATTAATTGAGTAGTTCAAACATCACAATCCGTTTCCGGCTATGAAGCAAATAATGTCCTTGGCAACTGGAATTATCGGTAATGATGAAATAAACTGTCATAATGCACGTAATATTGGTCTCCAATCATTGAATAATATAATTGGACAAAAATTCAATAATATTAAATTGAAACGATCTAACAAGGTTCTTCCACTTTTATCTGTGAATAGTTCTGTAAAAGTCCATGATTGCAAAGTTGCCATAGATCCATTATTACTCTTCCAGAGAATCAGTGTAAATAAAAAATTCAATGAACATCTTAGTGACTATATTTACATTAAGTTACAACATTACAAAAATCAACGCAGGAAAATCGGATTATCTTGCTCCATTGCATGCGGCAACTTTCATGGACAATTATGTCTTAATGCCATGCCTGAAACTTTTGCTGCTAATACGTCCGATAATTATTCCACTGACAATGAGTATGATGAGATTGATCCTACTGATCTTTTATTAACAAACACGAGTGAAATGATAAAGATAACGAAGATGTAAAACTAGAAGAACCTAAATAGAAATACATGACATTCATGAAGAAGATGATAAAACGTAATTTTTTTAAATGATGAAGATAAAGATTAAATAAAAAAATTAAAAAAATTAAAAAAATTAAAAAATAAAAATTAATAATTAATTCTTTTAAATGATAAAGATAACGAAGATGATGAAACGTAATTTTTTTACATTTGACATGGATTAGGCTTACTGGGGACACTATGTAAAAAAAACGCGCCTTGTATCTTATCTCAAAGGTGGTGCGGAAATGGATACAACGCTTGACGTACACATTCGTTACTTTGTATTTCGCAAACGGTTCATCGTACGTGAAAAATGAATAGAACTATTTTTGTAGAGAATTTTATGATATTTCTTTTTTGTAACCACCTTAATTGACCTCCGAGCCATACAAAACGAGATTTTCGCAAAAAACTGATTTTTGTGACCTTTGATCTTGAATAACTTTTTTAGCACACCCGATATCGTTCTCTATTTTTAATATGTTATTTAAAACAACGAAATAAAGCGATTAAAAAAACAAAAAAGTAGTTTCTAATTTTTTTGCACAGAAAACCTAAAATGACTGGACTATGTGGTTATATCCCGCTAAAGATTCAAGTTGTGGAATTTGCATTAGAACGAGTAACACGCCCAAACTAGTAACAGAGGTATCAGTGACATTCAGTACTCTTAGTGTGTCACATAATAGGTTTCTACTTTCATATCCCATAAATGGAAACACTTTTTCCGAGTAAAATCTCTTTTTCGATCTAGAGCTTTTTATCTTCCATATGCTAAACAAACTTTTGAGTCGCGACCAACTAGTGTACTTTTGACGCGAAATGGAGCATTCCTCATCCTGTAATTCCATTTCAAACAGTAGCTGCTTCAATCCTGCGTTTGTCACTTGTTTAGAGCAAGATATGTCCAGGATTACGAGTCTCGGACAACTCTTGCCTATAATTCCGAGCACGGCATCATTGGCTATATTTTGAAGTGTCAAATTTGACAAGTTTTTCATATTGAATAGCGCCGAATACAGTAATTCGCAATCTAAGCTTAACAAAGTAGAACGAGTCAGGTTTAACAATTCGAGTCCACGTCCTTCCAAAGCGAGTAACTTCAAAAGAGATGTTTGATGGCTACAACCATAATAACAACAGAGTTTGATTTTCAGCCGTTTTATATCATTATTGAGAAGAACAGCCAATACATATGTCGCTGCAGGTGCGGAAATGAGTGTCAAACTGTCAACTGGTTTGCTGCTCAGTTCTTCTAAAGTCTCTTCGATAACCTGGGAGCGCAAATGAATCGGCAGTCCACTTATATAGTACGATCTGATCGTCTCTTTTGCAAAGGCTAGCACCTGCGCTGTGGAAGATTGTTGCGAGAGCACATGCAAGCGTTGGCACATCTCGCCGATTTGCTGGCACACGCGTCCCAAACTAAGACCTTCTAAGGAATTAGGCTGACGGTAGCCAGTCATCTTCTCTTGTTTGCTAGAACATCCCAATAATGAACGTTCATTAGTTTCACATAATATTATAGTATATAACTGAAGTATTTTCTTTAATCACTACTCTTACGAAAAGTACGAAAAAGTACTAGCAATCAGTACTGAGTGGTCAGTACTTGTAGTATTGATCACTCAGTACTGAGTACTGATTGTTAGTACTATTTTTTTGTAAAGGTAATCTGACAAAAAACTGTAACCAATTATATGTTTAATAATGCTTGTTATATTCGATTATATCCTTTCCCAATAGATTTTGTCCTTTTCTCAGATTCTTGGCTTTTCTTAAACGGTTACTGGATTTTCTTATACATTTCTTATTTCCACCAAACAACGTATTCAAAAATTTGATTTAAATTACACTTATACATTCGTTAGTTAATTTTAAGAAATTTTAGTTAGCTTTACATTAGAACTTTAATTAAAAATATTAAAAATTACACAAGCTTATTAATTATTTTAATCTATAGATGATAGGGTAGTTTACAAATATATATTCTAATTAAAAAGTAATTATATTTAATAATTTTTTAAATAAAATTAAGTGTTTAAAGGAAAAAGCTGTTTATTACTGGAATCTTACTATGCACGTTATACTATATTGTGTATTATAATTCAGAATTCGTTTATAATCTATCTACAAGTGTTTAATCCTTTCATGCTCACTGGGATACACACACATACACACACACATCCACACCCACACATTCACATCCACGCACACGCACACGCACGCATACGCACACGCGTGCACGCACACAAACGCATGCACGCACGCACGCACGCACGCACGCACGCACGCACACGCACGCACGCACGCACGCGCGCGCGCACACACACACACACACACACACACACACACACACACACACACACACACACGCACGCACGCACGCACGCGCATGCGTACGCACATCCACACCCACACCGACATCCACGCACACGCACACGCGCACACACGCACACGCGCACACACACACCCTTGGCTAATGCCGGCGGTACTGTAACTTTCAAACTCCATAACTCAAAAAGTATTTATATAAAATGTTAAAAAATGTTTTGTTAGATTGTTTTGAAAAGCTCTTGAGGTAAGCTACTTCAGTATGCAATAAAAAATGGGGGTTTCCATTTAAAAAGTTCAAAATAATTTTTATGGGATCTTGACTCTTCAAGGTCATACTGACATTGCTATGTAATGCGTTACTTAAAACCCTACAACCTTTTTTGTACGAAACATTTTTCTCTACAAACAGTATTTTTAGAGATAATAAATTAACGTAATAAATTGAATATATTCTCACAAATATTTATAATAATAATAAGCATGTTAAATAATTATATTTACTGCATTATAATACAAAATTATCGAATATAATGGGTTTTCATTATAAATAATAAAATATTATATTATTATATTATTATAAAAATCATTTTATTCACCATATTTATTTAACAGTATTCGGTCGTTTACATATATAATCACCGACTTTCAGAACTTGACAGATTGACTTAATATCCTTAAGTTTAAATAACATAAAATCTCCACTTTCTTTTACAGGAATTATGTGTTTAACTTTTAAATTCGTTTCCAAATGATAAAACATTTTGAGATTCTCGACAGTAAAGCAGTTAAGAATAAAATATAAGTCATTATGAATTTCAGAGAAATATTGAACTGATCCGTAATAAACGGATTACAATGCGTGACTCATATATGAATAGATGTGATAATATTATAATGATCATATATGAATAGATATGACCGTCTATATGACTTTGTATGAGCATGCATGGTCAGACCTGGCCAATTTTCGGATCTGATCATATAAACAATAATATATGATCATATATAATTAGTCAAAATTATTTTTTCTCGGGATGTCAGCAACATGACAGCAATGAATGATTTATCGTTCCATTTTGAGCATCATGATGCAAACGTAACAGCAACAACACATATACAATGATTTCCATCCGTTATTGTGTATATGTTTGTTAATATTCTATACACTAATAATTGACGAAGAATATAGCACGTAAGTAGCATCCACAATTCATTATACTAATATTGCATATAATTCGGGATCGCTGTAATGACATTTATTTCAGTCGCATTTTTGACTCACAAGTAATGATCGAACCTCCTTAAGTTATAAAGTTTTTTAATTGTATCTTGTTGCTAACGAAGTGTTGACAATATCAAATTGTCACAAATCCCTCACAAATTGATGCTGTCACGTTGCAATCAATTTGCTGTTAATAGAAATATAATTCATATGAGTTCAACCCGACAAGCATAATGCTGTCTCACCTTGTCCCGAGTTTGTCAAAATTAGTTGCATTAACGACAAGCTGCTTGTTGGCAACATGGCAGCAAACTCACAGCATTTGGCTATCTCCCAGATAGCCAAATGCAGTGAGTTTGCTATCATGTTGCCAACAATCGTTAATGCAACTAATTTTGACAAACTAAGGGACAAGGTGAGACAGCATAGTGCTTATCGGGTTGAACTCATATGAATTCTAATTCTATTCACGGCAAATTGAGAGCAACATATTCACACGGATTTGTTATCCGCGAAGAGTTGATTTGTGATAGCAACTTGACGACAACTCGTTGTCGTCCACGATTAACAGCATATTCAATGCATTTTGAGGGCAACTTCCCAGGTAGCAGCGTCACGTGATTTTCACGTCAGTTTATGGTCAATCGTTACGTCAATTATTCTTTTATAATCATGTAATAATAACTTAAAAATGACAGGAATAAGTCACAGACGACATTTCAAGACGTTAAAAACATGACTTTGTATGACCTTTTTGACCTTTTAATGACGTTTTAATAAGAAGATTGTAAAAATCAAATTTATATGCAAAATTATAATTAATTAAGAAACCAGATTTGTTATAAAATATATACATTTTATGTTTTGTGTTTATTTAATTATTATTAGTTTTTAAAAATAAAGGTACCATTAATATAAGGTTACATCAATCTAAAAGTATGTTCCACTTTATTATAAAAGTGGACTCCACGATACAACTGATACAGGTTGTGCAGTTCCGTCGTTCATATATATTATCGTTCGTCATATTTTAAATACGAGAAACAGATTTTAACGGATGCCATCTATCGGATCCGACATTTGCACATTCTTTAGAAACGTATGGCAATTTCATATTGTCAACACTATGTTAGCAACGACTTACAATTAAAAAACTTCATAGCTTAAAGACATATACGCAATAACGGATAAAAATCATTATATATGTGTTGTTGCCATCATGTTTGCATCATGATGCTCAAGATGGAACGACGAATCAAACATTGCTGTCATGTTGCTGACATGTTGCAGACAACATAACGTACCAGTATTGCGGACAGTTTGCTCTTGAAATTGCGTCAACTGATTTCATGTATAAGCAGTCATGTACCTGTGTTCTATTTCGATGTTAGCAAATTTACAGCAAATATGTAACAATACATGCAATACATTAGTTTGCTCAATATGCTATATCACGCTTGACTATCTGGGCTGTTATACTTTATAAGTTATACTCTTGTCTCTCTCAAACACGAGCGACATAGCAAAAATGTTATCTAACCTGTAATGTAACTCTCGAAAGCATATTAAAAATAATAAAAATTTCATGAAAATAGGTGCAAATAATTCTTTACAGAAGAACTTTCT
Organism: Temnothorax unifasciatus; assembly: GCA_030770225.1. Lineage (NCBI taxonomy): Eukaryota > Metazoa > Arthropoda > Insecta > Hymenoptera > Formicidae > Temnothorax > Temnothorax unifasciatus. The sequence goes on along the minus strand of JASTWK010000909.1, from coordinate 29,356 downwards.
CGAAAACTGAAATGATTTGTCTTTATAGTTATCAAGAAATTGTAAAAATAAAACAGGACCACATTTATTATTTCCACATTTCAACGTGGATAATAACGTATTTGGGTTTTAATTGTACAAATAACTCTTTTTAAACCTTAAGAAACAGCAATTGAATGCATTCCACATATTTATTTGCTAAAATTCGTTTATTTCACGTGACGAAAATCTAACCTATATGCTTTTCCCCTGCCTGTACCGCAGCGGGATATCAATTAACCAACCTCCTTAAATGTTTCCATTGCATTGTCCTGAAGTATAACACAGAATGTAGTCGCATAACGCTGTTCGATTTTCTTTGTTCCATTTTTGTCACGCGTGACTCAAATATACAAATGATTGTAGAATCACATGTATTAATGTTATCAAATTGAAATTTTAACTGAAGGTAGAGTATGAATGTAGTTCTCGGTCTATTGCAGTCTCGTTTTTACAGTGTTACTAGTTGTTGAAAAAAAAATTCAGTCTTATTACTCTTTAACGTCTATAGTCCGTAAATCAATTCATAAGAAAAATTTGAAAATTTTACTATATCTTAATAAATGTGATATCTACACGTCTGATACAAATTAAAAGTAATTGACCGTCCCGAACGCGAGATAATCGCTATTAAAAATTGCATTTTTTTCATGTATGCATGCACAAAGCACATAAAAATCTCGTATTTTGAATTTTAATAATTAGAACGAATTTTAAGAAACTGATGAAAAACGGATATATAGTATAGAAGGACACTAATACTAGTAAAGAAAAAAAACCAAAATTATTGACCATTTAGATTTAGAAATACAATAATAAATAACTTCGATTTTCACGATTATTTGACGTAAAGAAGCGACTGGAAGAGAAAATGAAAGAATATAGTCTTTTGTTTTGTGTGCGAGGGACAGAACTACCCAAAAGTTTTCAGCCTGTAATCGCAAATAGCCAGATGTTTTCAGTGTTTTGGAGTCAATTTGGAGTATAAAATTTTGGATTGTATTGTCACGAACTAACTGCCTTAAACAGATCACGTGTATATATAAATATTGTATATAAATATATGTATATAAATATATGTACATAAATATATGTATATAAATTATATATATATATATAAAAAGTGTGGAAGTAGAAACCTGCACATTATTGCTTTAGTTTTGCTTACTTTATTTGTTTTGGCTTCCTCATAGAGGAAGCTATGTGAGCGAAGGTTTCTACTTGCACACTTAAAAACTACAAGTAAGCAATGTGCAGATTTCTACTTGCACACTTAAAAAAAAAAAAACTATGAAACAATGTGCAAATTTATAATTTACATACTTAAAAATTGTAAGAAAGTTTCTACTTGCCCACTTAAAAGCTAAAGTAATGTGCAGGTTTCTACTTGCACACTTAAAAACTATAAGTAGAAACTTCCTTATAATTTTTAAGTATGCAATTTATAAATTTGCACATTGTTTCATAGTTTTTAAGTGTGCAAGTAGAAACCTGCACATTTATATAAATTTATATAAATTGGAAAAATTTCTAATTCCAGTTTCCAAAAAATCGGTAACGAAAAATTATACACTTTATAGCACTCCCCGGAAAATTCTACCCCTGTTTCATATACAATTCATTAAGATTCGGTCAATTATTTCCCGAAAATATATTATATAATAGGAATACTATTTCTAAAATAATATATCAGAAATATATCATAAATACAAAATATGATATCTGATATATTTTATTAGAAATAGTATTCGTATTATACAAATATCGAGATTAAAATAACACGTTACTTTATTGATTTAAAAATAAATTATTTCTATTTTTAAAACAAACTTTAACAGGGTTCTATTTATGTACAGATTCTCAGAAATTTCAAACGTCTGTAACTCCGGAACTAATTAACCAAATTTTAATTAATTGTATATGAAATTGAGGTAGAAAAAACTGGAAAATACAATAGAATTAGATATAGATCGCTATCTCAAATATTGAAAAAGTTACAGCGTAAAACACACTTTTCTAAAAAAAAATTTTTTTTTTAAAGAACCCTTTTACCGATCATCGCCAAATTCAATACCAATCTTCCTTGAATGATACTCTATCGATTAAAAAAAAAAAACAGCCCGATATCTCAAAAATTACGGAAGTTAGAGCATTAACGGACAACAGAAGCGTTACATACATACACGCACACACACACATACATACACACATACACACGGGCATTTCGTACAAAAGTGATTTTTCGACGTTTTAAAACATTTTAAACACATTGGCAAAAGCAGCTTAAAAAAATTTTTTTTTAACGAAAACAAAGCTTCCTCTATGAGGAAGCAATATAAGGTCAAAAAATAAACAAGACAGTTCAAAATAACATTAAATCAATAAAAATACAATTTTGTATTTTAATCGATAACTACATATGCGAATACGTAGACACAATGTGACGCAATTCACCCCAAATGTGTATAACTTTACGTGTTAAGCATACGAATACAAAATGAATATCGATTGATACAAAAAATATGCGATTAATTACATAATGTTATTTAATGTCGTTCAATATTTGCAAGTCACATATGACATATATGAGGCTGCTTTATTTATCGGATAAAAGGCTGAATAAATGCTCTCTTTCGCAAAAGAAAGATGAAAGAAAACGCGATATACCCGTACCTTAAGACAAGCAAAAATCCCGGATGTCTCCCGAACAGTGACTCGCGCAGGCTCGCGTTAAACTGACACAAATGACGCAATATTACCGCTAACGATTGACGGGCTCCGTTTTTTGCGCAGGCGCGACATAACAGTGACAAAGCAGCTGTATAAGTATTTAAGGGAAGGTGAGACCTTTGAATACGCATGTAAAGATGCGTAAATCACAATTTGCCACAAGCGTAAATAAATTTAATTTGTTCTTAATAATAGTTTCTATATATATATAAGTTATACGTTTAACTCTCACCACCCACATGAGGTCTTTTTTGACCCTACACTGAAAACATCTGGCTATTTGCGATTACAGGTTGAAAACTTTTGGGTAGTTCTGTCCCTCGCACACAAAACAAAAGACTATTCTTTCATTTTTCTCCTCCAGTCGCTTCTTTATGTCAAATAATCGCGAAAATTGAAGTTATTTATTATATTGTATTTCTAAATCTAAACGATCAATAATTTTGGTTTTTTTTTTTACTAGTATTCCTAAAGTGTCCTTCTATACTATATATCCGTTTTTCATCACTTTCTTAAGATTCGTTCTAAAGATAACGATATTTTCTGTTTCGCCAAAAATTAATATTTTTGAGTAGTTATTTTTATAGCAATATTTATACTTTTTGTTAATTTTGATTTTAATAAAAATGTTTATATATTAAAAATCTTTTATTTATATGTCGAAAATTTCTTTTTTTAATATAAAATAAGTAATTATGAGGTGAGGTCAAAAACGATCCCAGATGAGTTATATGAAATTGTAGAGCAAGTGGGCGGCGAGAGTTAAAAGGAAAATGCTATATCAGATTGCAAAACATTTATTTATTAAAAAATACAGATTAGTAAAGAAAAGACTGTTTTTTCGTTTTGCCACGATTTGGTAAGTTTGTCGCAAAATCGTGAGATGTGCAAATAGCATTTTTCTTTTTAATATTTTATGAATCAAATCTCGAAAAAAAAGTTTGTGTACTAAATACTAAATAGTAGAAGAAAAGAAATATCGCCAAAATCGCAATTTTTAATATTTTTTAGTTTAACAAGCGGCAAGATATTTCAAAAGAATTGCTAGAAATCATTCAAAAATCGATTTTTAGATCACATTTCTTTTGAATATCACAGTTTTGACGAGACCTTGCAAAAAATACGTTAAACATCTACATAAGTAAATTAATGAGTTGTGCAATATTTGTGTATAGTATCTAAAATAGCTAAAGTATTTCAAAATTCGTAGATAAATAAAGACATTTTTAAAGGATGATTGCCTTCCCATTTTGAATCAAATAAAGCTGTTTGTATGTTTTGTAGTAAAAAAATTACATATTGTAAAACAAAATTTTATCTTACTGTACTTCATTGTTTTCATAATTTTTAGAAATAATGTGAAGATTATACAAAATTTTGTGATAGCTAAAAATTAAGTACTTTGTTGATTAAAACTTATATAAATTTACTAAGAAAAAAATTTGTTAATCCCAAAAAATATTTAGTCTGATACGAGCAACTAAATGTTAGTTAATTAATTAAATATTAGTTGTTTCAACAATTATTGAGTTGCACTAAAAAAGGTATAGTGCATTCATATCAACCTTTAACATTTTTTAATCAAGAATTAATTAATTCAACTAATTTTTCGTCAAACTAACTAAAATGTTTAGTTGCTTGAATTGGACTAAATATTTTGTGAGATTAACACATTTTTTTCTCAGTGTTGAAACAATCGTATTTGACGCACATGCGTGAAAAAACCAGTTCTATATACCTCTGTGATTGTGAGCTGTTTTTGTAGAAAATTGTAGAAAAGGATAGCTACATAAAAGGGATATCTCTTGCCGGTAAAAATATTTTTATATAAAAATATGTATGTAATATATATATTTAGATGTAAAATATATCTATATCTTTTCTTTCTTTTGTATAATCTCTGTCCATATAGAGAAAAGTAAAATAAAAGTAAAATAATAATAATAATTGAATAATAATTAGAAAAATAATTTTTGTATTGTGTTTTTTAATAAAAAGTAAAATTGCGATTAGATTATACAATATTTTATACTAGCAGGTTACCCGGGCTTCGCCCGGGAGTCGTTTTTCTTGAAACGACTTCATTTGTGTTTCAATATCCTTATTGTGGACAAACATAAGGAGTGTGTCGGGTGGTTGATTTAAAGACGATAGTTTAACTTTTCTGCATGAATAACATATTTTAGGTGCTTAAGTTTTAAACTTTTTTACTTGACAATGATCACATATTGCATCCATTTTCCCAATTATTACACTCGGATGAAATTGATATTCGTAATTTGAATCATAACTAAATGTCTCTAATTTCAAATCGGACCGCATAAACGTTTTCGTAGATTAAACATGTCGTAACCGGTCTTTTTCTACTCGAGTTTTACACTATTGAGTCATTTCCGCTTTTTTTGATATTTCACTTACCGATCAGCGACATCATTCCTTGGTTTACCTAGGCGTTTTTTCGGGAATTTTGAGATTGGTCGCTCGCGATGTACACAGAACCTCGATATTTCACTTACCGATTACCGATTTTATTTCTTGGTTTTTTAATTGAAAAATCGAGATTCTGTGTACATCGCGAGCGAGCAATCTCAAAATTCCCGAAAAACCGCCTAGGTAAACCAAGGGATGATGTCGCTGATCGGTAAGTGAAATATCGGAAAAGCGGAAATGACTCAATAGTGTGAAACTTTCTTTTTGTTTTCTTTTTGCAGATATACGCATACTTAACTGTTGTAAACGTTTTTTTCTCTCATCAAAATTTTCCACAGCTTGTCGAGAAGAATATACTAATCTCTTTTGAGACAACCGAGCTTCTCGTGCTTCTTCTGTTTTATTAAGCCTATTTAAATGTATACGTCTGGCATCGGAATTTTTTCTAGACAATTTTATATAGATACTTTATATAAAATTACATGTATAACTTACACACTTTTCAAGCAGAAATCGGTAACCTCTTCACCGATCCTCGCCAAATTCAATAACAATCTTCCTTAAATAATACTGTATCCATCAAATAACTTATACATTTTTTTAAGCAGAAATCGGTAAACCCTCCACCGATTCTCGCCAAATTCGAAACAACCTTCTTTTAATGATCTCTATATAAGATGACAAATATGACATGTATAACCTTTTGTAACTCCTGGTAACATTACTATTACAAACCGGCAAAGTTTCCATCAACATTCTAAATCATGAATTTATCTGTTGTAAATCAATTTAAAATAGTTGTTATATTTTTTATTTTCAATAACATGAGTTACAAAGGGATAACTTACACACTTTTTAAGCAAAAATTGGCAATCTTTTCACCGATTCTCGCCAAACTCAATATAATAATATTATATCCATAAAAAAAATTAGCTTGATATCTCAAAATTTGCAGAAATTAAAACAATTACGTATGAAAAAATTTGGGATACCGGTTCCAAAAAAGATCGGTAATAAAAAATTATACACTTCATATTACTCCCCAGAAAATTCTACCCCTGTTTCATATATAATTCTTTGAGATTCCGTCAATTATTTCCCGAAAAATTGAAGAAATTAGAAAAACTGGTTTCCAGAAGATTGGTAACGAAAAACTATACACCCTATAGCACTCCCCGGGAAATTCTATCCCTACTTCATATACAATACTTTCAAAATCGGTACAATAGTTTCTAAGATTACCCCGAACAACAGTACAAACTTTTCCCCTTTATATAATAGTAGAGATAGTAGAGAGATATAACCATATGTAATCACATTTTATATACGATTATTACATATTTAAATATGTAATACATATTTATACCTGATTATAAGTACATGGGAAATTTTTCTCATTTCCTCAAACGTTATCTTTTTTAAGATACAAATACAATGCAAAAATTGTTTTTTTAATTTTTTATTCTTATTATTTTTTTTGTATATACGAATAGAGGTTATATACAAGAGAAAGAAAATGTATATAAACATATTTTAGTATAATTATGTATGTGAAAAATTTTTTCCTGTACATTTTTTCCTATACAAGCTTCTGATGATGAGATAAATGAAACGGATACAACTTTTGTTGATGAAGTATCCGCATTATAGTCGGGCGGAGAGCTGACGACACTTTTGGCCAAGTGATTTTGTAAAATACAATTTTCCGTTTTAACCTGTGTGGACGACTCTCCTTCGATAATCCAAACACCTGGCTGGCCGTACCTGGGGGGTTTAGAAGTACGAAGGTGAGAAAAAAAATGGATTTTTAAGTCATAGTATAAGTCTTAATTTTTTTCGGATATTGATAATTGATCACTCAGGAACATGCAAATAAATTGCCAGTTCGATTTCTCGGGGGAATTAGTCGCCAGGCTTAATTATAAATAATTAAAAATAATTATTTTTAAGTCATACTATAAAAACTGGGTTTTTTTTACTAACAAGTGTAGTGCTAACACATACCACCCAAAAAAAGCCAAATAAAAATTTTGGTGGCAACATCTCTAAAAAAATTATTGAAAATGCACAAAGTCGGCGGAGGGGTCTGACGATGGCCGAGTGGAGGGGATAGCGTGCTATTCAGTGAGTTTGTTCCAATTCGTCATTATCGATGTCACACATTTTCACACACTATTTATTGTTTATCAATCTTTTCATAAATTGATACGATAATGATAGTTAATAATACACGTTCTTAAAAACTCATGGACGCTAAAAACAATTGAGGCCATCGTCAGACCTTTCCTCCGCGCGCCGGCTTTGTGCATTTTCAATAATTTTTTTAGAGATGTTGCCACCAAAATTTTTATTTGGCTTTTTTTGGTGGCATGTGTTAGCACTATACTTGTTAGTAAAAAAAACCCAGTTTTTATAGTATAACTTGAAAATATTTATTTTTAATTATTTATAATTAAGCCTGGCGACTAATTCCTCCGAGCAATCGAACCGGCAATTTATTTGCATGTTCCTGAGTGACCAATTATCAATATCCGATAAAAATTGAGACTTATACTATGACTTGAAAATCTGTTTTTTTTTTCTCACCTGCGTACTTCTAAACCCCCCAGATACGGCCAGCCAGGTGTTCGGATTATCGAAAGAGAGTCGTCGGCGCAGGTTAAAACGGAAAATCGTATTTTACAAAATTACTTGGCCAAAAGTGTCGTCAGCTCTTAGACTATTATGCATTATGCTGGATCTGTCAATGCCACTTTTTCGTTCAAATTGTCTGATATGTCTGATACTAACATGCGGATTTACTACTCCCACAATTTTTATTTTACTTGTTTTGCACTTTAAATTTTGCAGGCTTTTTATTTTCTACATTCCCAGTTTCACTTTTGAATTATATTTGCGTACACAGAACACGATGGATAATCACGATCTCTTTTGTACTGCAGGAAATCTCTTTTTGTACTGTGTTAAACGCTGTTGACTTTTACCGTAAATGAAAATCATATTAATTTTCTCTTTAAGTAAAGCATGGTGAAATAGTCGACAAACTAATAAAATAGCGGACAGACTAGTTTCCATTAATTACAAATGTTTATTGTGTCTATACAGAATATTACGGTTGATGTTTATTATCTATTACAGATATTTAGAATTATTGAAACGTCAAAAACCGTGTTGAAAGAATATCACACTCAGTAATTAACCGTTTTCAGCAATGTATTACCACTTAAAGCCATCATTTTGAACAGTTATACTAATAAGAAAAATTAGCATTCTGTATTTATAAGAAAAATTTAGCATTTTAATATATTTTTTATTTAATTATAATTTAATTTTAAAGTTCAAAGTTATTTTATAGAACAATGTTATTATACGTAATTGAATACATTATCAGCTACAATATACAAGAGAAAAAAATCATGTACTACTACATAAAAAAATAATAATGACCTTAAAAATTTGGAAGAAATGATTTTTGGCATGAAAATTTTGTTTACATCATTATATTCGCTTTTTGAAGCCATTCAAATTATGTCTGAAATATTGTTTTATATTGTCAAAAGTAAAGAGATAATTAAATGTCTTGTTTCTGATGGAACATCCTGTATATATGATGGTAATTAGAAAGTTAGAAAAACTAAAGAACTAGGTATTTTTTGTAATAAATGGACGGAATGAAATGAATTAAGTACAATATTGTAGAAAATTCCTGTCATTTTTATTAGCATTTAATGCAAAAAATTTAATTTATTTTTATTTTTATTACTTATTAATTTAATTTTATTAAAAATTTAAAATAATATTACCAAACTTCAGTTGACTATAACTGGCATATTTATTCACAAAAAATCACAACATTTTGATCCAAATTCAGACCTTCTTCAGGTGAACTCTTACACAAGCATTCGACAGGCAATTCGTGAAACTGTACCTGCAAGTCAGAAACTGAAGACTGGGCAGAAAAAGAATTTCATTTTTGTATTGCAATTGCTTAAATATTATAAATAACAAAGAAACTATAAAAGTAAACAATCTAAGTGACTTACATGATTTGTGTGTTGTCAGTAAAAGTAATATAATAATGTCAGTGTTGGAAAAATAAAGTGTAAAAATTAATAAGAAGTCGAAATAGTATAAAATTAAATGTGTATGTAGAGCGTGTTAGGAAGCACGTCCGCGTA
>JASTWK010000909.1:0-17500 GCA_030770225.1 Temnothorax unifasciatus | reverse complement strand
GAAAAGACGAAATCTGAATTCAGTTAGGGGAGACCGGAGCAAACTCGACTTGATTTTTTCAAAGGCAATTTTCAACAATTAATTAAAATTTGCAAGCAAATTTAATGGTACACATTTAAAGAATGTTCCTTCAAGTACAAAATTGCTTAAGGAAATTTTACTGTATGTTGCTTTGTTTTGTTCTCAGGAAAGGAAAAGTGACACGAAAAATTTCAAATTGAAAAATGCCTGGGCAAACTCGACACTTGCCTGATCGACACAGTTTGATCTGAAACTTATTTTTTATTGTTTGAAACTAAACATACATTGTTTATCGTATATTTAGAAAGTACAAAAATTCGAAATTAAGTAAAACAATCATTGGAAATAATGAGAACAAAAATTGTTGAACATTCAATTATTTTCATCTAAACTCATGTCTGAAAAACAATTTATGCAACTAAATTCGCGATTAAGGAGGTTCGATGGCTACAAGAAAATGCAGCCAGTTTCATGAAATTTTAATATGTTGTTCTGGAATGCAAAATAGAATTATGTGAATTTTTTGGGAATTTTTCACCGTCCCGTTTTGAAAAAAATCTACTCCAAAAATTTAAAAAGTACAATTTTTTTAAAAACGGGACGGTGAAAAATTCCCAAAAAATTCACATAATTCTATTTTGCATTCCAGAACAACATATTAAAATTTCATGAAACTGGCTGCATTTTTAACATAAGTTCTTATGGGAAATAACATATTGCATACCTTTAGAATGAAATAAGTACAAGAAAAAATGCAAATAATAAGGAAAAAAAATATGCACATGTAACTTAATAATTTGCAAATAAATGAGCGAAAGAAAGGGGAAGGTTACCGCACATTTCGTAGAAAAATTAATTATTAAAACATAAATTGCTTGATTTTTCGTCTGCTAGACTGCCACGGTCGTGAACGACGTGAACAGCAGCACACACTATACACGCGGCGACCAATCAGAGCAATCCCCTTCTTTCCCACTACTTCAAACGCTAGTGCGCTGTTGCCAGAACCCCCGCGTCCCACCACTCCCCCCGATGAAGCCATTGAACCTTAAAGCCCCTTGCACAATGCCAGACAACAGGCAATAGGAACAGGAAATAGAAATTAGAAATCATGTATAAACGCAGAATAAACAGTGACACAGGCAATAGACACAGAGTTTCCGTCACGTTGGAAATTCTGTGCCTATTGCCTGTTGCCAACCAATTACAGCATTCGAATTTTTTAGGTTGTAATTAACGATTTTTTGGTTATTTCCTGTTCCTATTGCCTGTTGCCTGGCATTGTGCAAGGGGCTTAAACGTGCGCACACATTTGTCATGGGCCATATAGCTTCATGACAAGCATCGTTTGTTATTCGGAGCCGATAAAACGGCGTGGTGTCGACTTTGCCCCGAACGTCGTTTTTCACTTTTATTACTCCGTGCAAAAATATAAAAATTTTGAAAATATGCAAAAACTATTATCGGATTCGTATAAAGCATCGAATTTCCCATCAAAATCATTTACCGGTAGATTCGCAAGAGTAAAGCTCGATGAAAGAGTAGAAATTTTCGAGAGATCAGAAAAATTACTTTTCACCATCAAAAATGCTTATGTCGCGCTAAAAATTACACTATAATTCAGAATGTCACCAAATTCCGTTGATAAAACTGGCACATAAAGACGCATTTACAGTAAGAAAGGCAAGTTTCTACGATAGATTTAAATTGGTAAAAAGCCTAATGTCAAATTTGCCTCGGTGTCGAGTTTGCACCGGTCTCTCCTACTTAATAGTAAAAGGACAATATATAATCATATCTGTGTTTTAATATTTTTAATAATTTATCATGTATGAATGAGATATTCTATATGACACTATTCATTTTTGTATCTTTTAGGGTAACTCCGGTATATACGCCACAGCTAAGGGAAACTTAATTTATCGAGTACTATTTACTATGTTTAAGGCAAATAAATTATATCAATAGAAATTTTATACTGTCTACTACTATAAAAAAATAGAAATATAAAATATTTATTCTTTGTATTTAATAAAAAAAATTTTTAGAAACTCTTGCATTTTTGCCATATATCCCGAAGGGGTGGGTTATATGACATTCATGGGTGAAATATACGCCTTATAAAAAATTACAAATAATATAATTATAAGTAAGGCAATAAAATGTCATAATAAGTTATAAAATGTGTGTAAGAAGTTTATTAAGATGTAAGAATGATAAACAAATTATAAAACTAAAAAATTTTTTAAAGAAAATAGAAGAGCGATAGATGCATTAAAGACTATTGTTATACGATCCAAAAAAAGAAGGAAAAAGAACACATCGGAGATTTCGAGTTTTACAAAGTGTCTATAGCATAAATCTCGCATGCTAACTTGCCGTATATCCTAAACAGGAGGGATATACAAGATATTAAGTTAAACAAAAAATACAAGAGCTACGCATTGTATTTTGCTGTATTCCATCATTTACTATTCCTCTACACTTATGTATCATGAAATAACCATTAAACCTTTTACATTCCTTACAGTAATCGTTTTACGTAGGTCGTAACACAAGATCACGCTTCTTACTACAGTGAGAAATCGATTCAACTCACGACAGTTTCGTTAATATTAACAGTAAAGAACTGAAATTACAACACAATACTAATATGGCATAAAGACACATAACAGAATAATTGCGAGCAAGTACCTTTATTTCTTCTGGTAATTATGTACTTTAGGGGAAGCACCTCCGATGACCTTGACCTTGACATATGTTGTCAAGGTCACTTTCCTGAGTGACCTTCAGAAGGTTTTAGCCATCGCTCGTTTTTTATTAAAAAATTATAAACAAAAAAAGTTTGGAAAATATAGCAGCTATTTTGAGTATTGGAAGGCATAAACGACTAATATTACGTTTTTTTTTTAAAGCAGAGAATACTTTATTTTGCGAGAAAGTCGCTGCTTTATTAAACACAACATTTAAAGCAGTAAATTGTTGATAAATTAAAGTCTTTTTGTTAATGCAGTGAATACTTTATTTTGCGAGAAAGTCGCTGCTTTACCAAAACACAACATTTAAAGCAGTAAATTGTTGATAAATTAAAGTTTTTTTGTTAAAGCAGAGGATACTTACATATAGGTTAGATGACTCGCTTTAAAAGTATTTAAGTATTTAAAGCGCGTCAACTAACCTATGTAGGTTAGTGACGCGCTTTAACAGTATATATGTGTTTAAAGCGCGTCAACTAACCTGTGTAAGTATTCTCTGCTTTAACAAAAAAAACTTCAGTTTATCAACAATTTACTGTTTTAAATGTTGTGGTTTGGTAAAGTAGCGACTTTCTCGCGAAATAAAGTATTCACTGCATTAACAAAAAGACTTTAATTTATCAACAATTTACTGCTTTAAATGTTGTGTTTTGGTAAAACAGCGACTTTCTCGCAAAATAAAGTATTCTCTGCTTTAAAAAAAAAACGTAATATTAGTCGTTTATGCCTTCCAATACTCAAAATAGCTGCTACATTTTTCAAACTTTTTTTGTTTATAACTTTTTAATAAAAAACGAGCGACGGCTAAAACCTTCTGTAGGTCACTCAGGAGGGTGACCTTGACAACATATGTCAAGGTCAAGGTAATCGGAGGTGGTTCCCCTAAAGTACATAATTACTATTTCTTCTATTTTTTCTGACATTTGCGGCGTAAAACCCCGTGCGGCGTAAATACCTGAGTTACCCTATATATTTTATTAAAGTTTTCACTATAGACTCTGTTTCAAAGCTATTTAATTCTTATATCATCAGAATAATATGAATAATTTTAAGGAATAAAATTAATATTATTAATACCATAAGTAAAATAAATAAAATAAATATAGTAATAAAATTCTTTGTTACTGACGTATCTTTCATTTATGTATTTTACTCATTCGTCACTTCTAATCTTTGGCAATTGTAACTTTGACATTTATAACCTCATCTCTTGAAACTTTTGTGATTCAAATTTTTATAAAAATTTGACCCACATATTGTATAGTAAAACTGGTTTAACTAATTTTGTCCAGTTGTTATGCAGTATTTTTGTATATCAAGAAAAATCAATAATACTAGATAGCAACTGCTTGGGTGTTTAATCAAACTGCATGAATTTCTATCAGGGAATGACGTACATGAAGTTAGCCCCGCACTGTTCAAATTCTGTATTTTTATTAATTGTGCTGCGTTGTGTTATACCCACGTGCCGTATTGTGCCGCAAACTACAACTCTATTACTCAAAGCGTACTCAAGAAAATAAAAAAAAATTTTTTTATAGTCCCATACTTTTTGAATTTTGAGTTTTTTTTATTGTGCCACATTGTGCTATGTTTGTACTGACTTGTGCTGCAAACGCGAGATTGATAACTTCAATAACAATTAAGAAAATAAAAAACAAAATTATACTAGCCCCGTACTTATTTTGCCGAAACAAATTCAATTTTTTTCTGTAAATAGGTGATAATTTGTGCCACTGTGCTGTTGGAATAAACTCTCCTTTTATTTATAGATCTTATGGACAATACGCAGTTACTGCAGTCTTTTACAGAGGTTTTATCATTAAGAAAAGTTTTTGTACTCACAATTTTAGAAAATTAAAAAATGTGAAACTTTTTCTCACCCCTATCCTCTTTGACCATTATTTCCAACCTGCAACTTTTGATCGATACTCTTCTGATCATTTTCTTGCTGTGCTCGATTAGCATAACTCAGCACAAATCGCAAAATTTCTGTCACGGTTCAAAAGTTATAGTGGTCTAAAAATTGTAATTCCTAAAAATTGCTTTATTTAGATACTTGTGCTGCGGAAACTAGCAATCTGCAGACATTTCGTCATTAGATAAAGTTATTGTACTCGTCTAGCACAATTCGGCACAATTTTAGAAAATTTAAAAATGTAGAGTTTTTTCTCATCCTCATCCACTTTGACCCATTATTTTCAACTCTTGTAACTTTCGATATTCTTTTCTTAGCCCAGTAAAATGACTCGAAATTTGTCGATTTGGAGGAAATAATATTGAGTGGACTGAAACTTTGTAAACAGGCTTGTTTTAGGGTACTATTCAACATATTAAAAGTCCCCACGTGTAGACGTTACGTTGCGGGCAGGGGAGGGTCCAAAAGGTCCAAAAAATCAGTTTTTCGCAAATAACTCGGAAAATATCAACTTTACGGAAATTTATGTAGTTCTCAAAATTGTAGCTTACAAAATTCCGCACAATTTCGTTTTTTATTCAAGTCTGTACGACCAAATAGAGCAGAGATAGAATTTTTTTAAACACCGGTAGTTTTGCGACGCAACAAAAACGCGTACGCGCATTTCGCATTTTTCGCTAATATCTCGAAAATGGACTCTCGAATCGAGAAATGTTTTAAATAAAAGTTGTAGAGAATTTAATTACGAACAATTTCGTTTTTTATTTATTTCTCTACGGTCAATTGGCCGAGTTATTAATTAAAAGACAATTTTTTTATGTTGATAGTGGATGTTTTGCATGTAAAAATCAGTATTAACTCTGAAAGTATAGGTCGTACACATATAGTATGTATAATGAAAGTTAAAGAGAATAAAATTTTGAACATGTTGATGCATGCATGAATCTATTTTGGTAAAGATAGCTTGAAGTTAAGAGCAAAAAACATGAAAAATATCATTTTTGAGTACATTTTGGAAAATAACTTTTTTTGATTGGTTGGAGGCAGTAATGTTATGTATTTTTCTTAAAGATATTTTAATTATCTTTAAAATGAGACACTCTGTAACTGCCTTGCACGACTGCGCCGATGTAGCCGTGCAGGCTTCGGACTCTTCTCAATCTTTAGTACCTACGTACAGTACTATCGGTCCTAAAAATATCGGCCTAGTACCAAGCGATTCAGAAAGACCCCAAGAATAACTTCTTACACTTCAATAAGTACAGTAAAATTGTTAAGGACACGTTTTTTCATCATTTCAGGCGACTCATAGTGATGATCTGCTATATACGTAAACTTACCTGTCTTTTGAAACGCCAGGTAACCCATCACGATGCATTTAAAATTACATGCCATAAACTCTATTTTATAGGAAATTTTGTCAGCTTTAATTTCGGTCTCTTGAAGTTTTTTCGTAAAGTTAATAGAAACGAAGATGTTTACAAAAAAAATGATAATGCAATTTTTCCACAATTTATCAAAAGTACAGCAATATTCATAAACTTGTTTTTTAAATAAAACATACTTTGCGAAGGACTTATACTACTTCAACACGTTCATATATATACAGTACCCTCCATAAGTTTGGAAACATCCTATGTTTTACAGATAAATAGTCGCACGGCAACGATCTGTGCATATTTTTGGTATATATCGTAATTTGGAATATATCGTAATTTGGAATATATCGTAAAACGTTCAAATGATGATATACATTTCCACCTGAGACCTGGGAGATCTATTAACAAGAAAAAAAGGGCTAATACTCTTAGCTAATAAATCTCAGCAGCGATTTCTTTGCAGCTATGTATCCTTTAAGGTTCTTAGCTGCTAGGCGCCGTCTCACTGTTGACTCACTCACTGGAGTTTCTCTGCATGTGTTAAGTTCAGTGGTCAAATCACGGACGGTTTTGAATCTGCCGCGCATGATCATCCGACATATTTTCGGCATGTACAAGTGTTGCAAGTATTTCAGGTGGAAATGTATATCATCATTTGAACGTTTTACGATATATTCATACCAAAAATCTGCACAAATCGCTGCCGTCTGACTATTTATCTGTAAAACGTAAGGTGTTTCCAAACTTATGGAAGGTACTGTATATATATATGTATATATAAGCATTATAGAAAAAAATGGTTCGGGACTTTTCGACTCAATTTTTGATAAGGAATAACGCTAGTGCGTAGTTAGTGCGCGGTCTTTAAGAAACACCCTGTATATATATGAAGTAATGAAAACAAGGTAAAATAAATTTTTGAAAAATTATTATCCACATATTTTTGCACTAAAATGTTAATTAACAAAAATTGATTTTTTTTCTTCAATATTTAAACACCTGTAACTCATTAATGTTTTAATGAACAAAGGTCTACGACGTCTCATTTTAAAGATAATTAAAATATCTTCAAGAAAAATACATAACATTACTGCCTCCAACCAATCAGAAAAAGTTATTTTCCAAAATGCACTCAAAAATGACATTTTTTCATGTTTTTTGCTCTTAACTTTAAGCTATCTTTACCAAAATAGATTCATGAATACATCAACATGTTCAAAATTTTATTCTCTTTAACTTTCATTATACATACTATATGTGTACGACCTATACTTTCAGAGTTAATACTGATTTTTACATGCAAAACATCCACTATCAACATAAAAAAAATTGTCTTTTCATTAATAACTCGGCAAATTTGGACTGTAGAGAAATGAATAAAAAACGAAATTGTTCGTAATTAGATTCTCTACAACTTTTATTTAAAACATTTCTCGATTTGAGAGTCCATTTTCGAGATATTAGCAAAAAATGCGCGACACGTGTACGCGTTTTTGTTGCGTCGCAAAACTACCGGTGTTTAAAAAAATTCTATCACTGCTCCATTTGGTCGTGCAAACTTGAATAAAAAACAAAATTGTTCGGAATTTTGTAAACTACAATTTTGAGATCTACATAAATTTCCGTAAAGTTGATATTTTTCGAGTTATTTGCAAAAAACTGATTTTTTGGACCTTTTGGACCCTCCTCTGCCCGCAACGTAGCGTTTACATGTGGGGACTTTTAATATGTTGAATAGTACCCTAAAACAAGCCTGTTTACAAAGTTTCAGCCCACTCAGTATTATTTCCTTCAAATTTTGTTATTTTACTGGACTATCTGACTATTTTCTTGTTATGCTCGACTAGCACAACTCAGCACAAGTTGCACAACTTCATTCCCTGTCACGGTTCAAAAGTTATAGTGGTCTAAAAATTGTAATTTCTAAAAATTACTTTTTTTAGGTAGTTGTGCTGCAAAAACTGCAATCTGTGCAGATGTTTTGACATTACACTGTTGGAAAATTTTTGTAGTTTTGTTAAAATGTCTGTGTTACCATTTTTATATAAAATAACACATACATATGTAGATTTAACATATGCCTGCTATGTTAATTGAACTTTACAAATTAAAAATGTAAAATTATTAAAATAATTTAAAAAATATGTTAAAGTAACACAATTTGAACATATTAAATGTGTTAAAATTTACAGAAAAAGAGTATTGATTTTACTCCATAACAGAAATGGGAATAACAATTTACATAAAAAGAATGTTAATTTTATCTTACAATTTTAACTTTAACATAAAAGTTATGTTAATTTTACCTACACATAATTAACCTAATTAACCTCAAATTACGATCAGAATTACATTTCCTTTCTGTTGAAATATTTTAACATAGTATTGTTACGTCCTGAGAACTCCACGATTTCCCTTTTCCGCTTAAATTCCTCTGCGCTCAGGATAGCCGTTAAGATTAGGATAAGGTAAACTAAGCACGGACGGTTGTCGATCGACGAGTGAGCCTTGATCCTTGCACATTCCTTTTCCTTTTTTTTTATAGGTAAAGTATCTGTTTACCTACGCACTTAAACGCAACTTTTCAGATGACGAATTAGTGACGGACGGAGCATTCGTGACTAAATTTTCATCGGCCTTGTCAAGCCCAAAACGGAAAGAATGAAAATCTGGCGACACGACGCGCCAAATGGGCCTTAATGGGTTGATGAAGATCTTTATTGCATCAAGCGAGGTTTCAAAATGCACGTACGATGTTTCCGACAAGCGGAAACAAAGCCTGAGACGTGTCCATAAATATACGTAGCAGAGTTTTTTGCTTGCATTTAAGATTAAGAGGTATGCATCGTTCGTCAACACAAAAACAGGGGTCGCAAGATAAAAAAGGAACCCTAATAAAAGAGAAACCACCAGCAATAACCAAAAAACAAGTGAGTCACTGGAGGAAGCGATAGGTTGCACCCCCAATAAGACAGTGGGGGGCCTTACGAGAAGACTCGCCAATGAACAGTCGGAAAAATCGACAACCGTCTCCGGCTTTCTTGGATAGGTGAAAATTTAAGAATCCGCCTCTCGGGTAAAAACATCCCGCCAACGAGAAATCCTTTAAACAAAAATTAGAAGCATTTTTCCAATCAGAAGTTCCCAAAATGAAAACCTGACACATCCCACACAAAATTCATCCCTTCCATCCCTTTAACTTTCCTATATAAACTCCGACATTGGAGCACTCACTCTCATTCTTCTTCATCTTCTCTCCTTGGACTTCAGTCTCATCAGTCGATTTCAACCATAGAGCCTTTTCGTCGCTAGAATTCTCACCGACCAAGTAGTGCGCGTTATAATTACGAGTGCTAACCGAGGAGCTGAGAATCCCACTTCACTTATTAGATCCGCACCGTTAGATCACCACCGAAAAGTAAGTCCTCTACATACACATACCCATATTGAAATCGACCCCTTTTTATCTTTATTTTATCTCCTTTCGTATTCACTCGACACTCACCCGTTCGGGGAGTCTCTCGGTTAAACATTAAACTTTAATCCTTCCCCTTCTCTTCACTACTCCGAATTAGCCAATTCATCGGCGGATTCAGAATAATCTCTACTATATACTTCTGAGTTAGCTGAGTTATCGGCGGGCTCGAAGTAATCACTATTTTTATGTTACTCCTGAGTTAGCTGATTTATCGGCGGGCTCGGAGTGATCTCTACTACTATATTGCTTCTGAGTTAGCTGATTTATCGGCGGGCTCGAAGTAATCTCTATTGCTATATTGCTTCTGAGTTAGCTGATTTATCGGCGGGCTCGAAGTAATCTCTATTCCTGAATTACTCCTGAGTTAGCTGATTTATCGGCGGGCTCGGAGTAATTTCCTTTTCTATATTACCCCTGAGTTAGCTGATTTATCGGCGGGCTCGGAGTAATCTCTTTTCTATTCTGCACTGTTGGGAACCTCAGCAGATTCTCTCTCAATACCACCGTTTAATTGCTTTAGCGTTACTCGCTCAAGGTAATTAAAAATCCCTTCTCTTAGCGCTATTCGCTCAAGATCTCTCAATACTTCCGTTTAATTGCTTTAGCGTTACTCGCTCAAGGTAATTAAGAATCCCTTCTCTTAGCGCTATTCGCTCAAGATCTCTCAATACTCCCGTTTAATTGCTTTAGCGTTATTCGCTCAAGGTAATTAAGAATCCCTTCTCTTAGCGCTATTCGCTCAAGATCTCTCAATACTTCCGTTTAATTGCTTTAGCGTTACTCGCTTAAAGTAATTAAGAATCCTTTGTCTTAGCGCTACTCGCTCAGGACCTCCCATCAATCCGCTGTTTTTCCTTAAGGTTATTCTCCCATCTAGTTGCTTTAGCGATTATCCGCTCAGAGTAATTAAAAATCCTTTTCCTATATAGATGGTATGGAAACATAGAGCAGGGAGGAAGCGGAGAGAACGTATTCTGCAATATCAAAACCGGCAGAATAGTTTTCCGGTAATAACATCCGTTCTCTCCGGGAGATTCATCTCCGAGGACTCCCTAGCCGAACTGCGCCAACTTAATACACTACACTCTGCTCTGACGATAGAGAATAACAATTTACCCGCTCCGGAAGTAATCGAATTGACTATGCCTACACCGGTCATTGATTTAACCACCGAAAATCAACCCGCGTCAGATATTGACGAGATCACCGCGCGTTTCTCCGCAATAGAAAATTTTGTTAAATGTACCTACGCAAATCGCCCAGAATCCACATAATGTACAATAACCGTTTACATAAAAAGTCTCCTTCGTTTCAATATATACACCCACACATCCGCCATTCACACTTGTAAATGCATTCAGTTTATCTCCCTAGTTCTTATCTGTTGATCGCCTAGCTTCTATTATTGTAATAAAATATTTTAATTGTAATAAAATGTTTGCCTTATGTTAAATGTTAATTTCAAACTGCATTGCTTTATAATTTAAAACCACCTAACCCATTACTAATCTCCCTCTTGAAATCACACGAAGTCCGATCCTGGGTTAAAGGGATTGAATTCCCTAACTCGAAAGAGGACCGACGATCGCACCGCTCACAGAAGGCGTTATAAGGTTCCTACGGACCTTGACCTTTCTTGAGTCATAAAAGTGCGTTCGGCTCGCGCCACGCGCCTCAGAGCGTGTACCTGCGAGCGACATTTGTAAGTATCTGGTTGCGTCCTTCCTTACCCCTACCCCTCTGGTTAGCCTTTCCTTCGCTTCCCAGTTTTTCTCATTCAAATCCTGGGGTTGGACGTAACAGTATCGATGTTACCATTTAACACATCCATATATTAAATTAACACAAAAATTTAAGTGGACCGTTTGGGACATGTGATTTATGTTATATTTAACACAAATTTTCCAACAGTGTAGGAAAGGATATTGTACTCGTCTAGTGCAACTCAGCACTGCCTGTAGAAGTTTGATAAATGCATTGTAAAAATAATTTTTTATTTTATATTTGAGGTTTAATATTTTTTATCTACCGAGTAAAAAGAGATATCAAGTTTATTTCAATGGTACAACGTGGCACAAATTATCACCTATCTGCAAAAAAAATAGGGTTTCCAGGTAGCAAGCACTCGTCATTTTGACGTCAAATACTAGTCATGTTTGTACAAATGACGTCAAATGACCAAAAAAGTGACTGTCTTTAAAAATGACATCAAGAGACACGGTAGTGTCTCGCGCCAAGTACACGCGGAGCGAGACCAACCGTGACTCTTTTACGCGACGCGACGCCGACGATTTGCAAGTACTCGAGATGTTGAGATCTCGATAACGAGTGAACGGATCAAGTTCTAAATATACTTGATCGATAGCTTGGGGTCGATTTGGGGGGGGTCCGTTCTATTCATTTTTCCGCTACGTGCCCTACGAGCGGAGATATTGCGAGCAAAAGTCGAAATGTGAAAATTTTATATTAAGTCTTCTACTGACGCCGATATCAAGAGACACGGTAGTGTCTCGCGCCAAGTACACGCGGAGCGAGACCAACCGTGACTCTTTTACGCGACGCGACGATTTGCAAGTACTCGAGATGTTCCGATCTGAGATCTCGATAACGAGTGAACGGATCAAGTTCTAAATAGGCTTGATCGATAGCTTGGGGTCGATTTGGGGGGGGGTCCGTTCTTTTCATTTTTCCGCTACGTGCCCTACGAGCGGAGATATTGCGAGCAAAAGTCGAAATGTGAAAATTTTATATTAAGATACTTCTCCTCCTAACGCCGATTGTATATATATCACGTGATCAGAGATCACGTGATCAGAGAAAACGTCACTTTCACTTTTTCGCCACTGGCGGTGGCGGTGCTAGTATCGCCAGTTTCGATATTGTGCGCGCATTATTATCGTTCTAGTAGGTAAATTATTATAGGTCGATAGACTTATCGGTCAGGAGGAAGATTTTTATATTTAAGTAAATTAGGTACCGTGTCTCTTGATCAAATAATCTTGATAATAAATAATATTATCATAATATTATTATATATATTATTATTATTATCAATCCAGCGAATAAATCCATCGAGTCGATATACAGGTTACCGACGACGAGGTCCAGATAGTGCGCTACGTAGTTTTCGGTGTCTAGGTGTATTAATACTTTGAATTCGATGCTACGTGTCTCAGGTTGTCGACGACGAGGTCCAGATAGTGCGCTCCGTAGTTTTCGGTGTCTAGGTGTATTAATACTTTGAATTCGATGTCTACGTGTCCCAGGTTGCCGATGACGACGTCCAGATAATGCGCTCCGTAGTTTTCGGTATCTAGGTGTATTAATACTTTGAATTCGATGTCTACGTGTCCCAGATTGCCGACAACGAGGTCCAGATAGTGCGCTTCGTAGTTTTCGGTGTCTAGGTGTATTAATACTTTGAATTCGATGTCTACGTGTCCCAGGTTGCCGATGACGAGGTCCAGATAGTGCGCTCCGTAGTTTTCGACGTCTAGGTGTATTAATACTTTGAATTTGATGTCTGCGTATCCCAGGTTGCTGATGACGAGGTCCAGATAGTGCGCTCCGTAGTTTTCGACGTCTAGGTGTATTAATACTTTGAATTCGATGTCTACGTGTCCCAGGTTGCCGATGACGAGGTCCAAATAGTGCGCTTCGTAGTTTTCGGTGTCTAGGTGTATTAATACTTTGAATTCGATGTCTACGTGTCCCAGGTTGCCGATGACGACGTCCAGATAATGCGCTCCGTAGTTTTCGGTATCTAGGTGTATTAATACCTTGAATTCAATGTCTACTTGTTCCAGGTTGCCGACAACGAGGTCCAGATAGTGCGCTCCGTAGTTTTCGACGTCTAGGTGTATTAATACTTTGAATTTGATGTCTGCGTATCCCAGGTTGCCGATGACGACGTCCAGATAATGCGCTTCGTAGTTTTTGGTGTCTAGGTGTATTAATACCTTGAATTCGATGTCTACGTGTCCCAGGTTGCCGATGACAACGTCCAGATAGTGCGCTCCGTAGTTTTCGGTGTCTAGGTGTATTAATACCTTGAATTCGATGTCTACGTGTCCCAGGTTGCCGATGATGACGTCCAGATAATGCGCTCCGTAGTTTTCGGTGTCTAGGTGTATTAATACTTTGAATTCGATGTCTACGTGTCCCAGGTTGCCGACGACAAAAAACTATAGCGCGAACTTGACGCGGGACACTACCGTGTTATAGGTTATGTATGTGACTGTGACAGCTGGTGACAGCGCGCTAAACGCACTGTCTGCACTGCGCGCAGTACACACACACGTATACATCGAAACTGGCGATTCTAGCAGCACCGCCAGTGTCGAAAAAGTGAAAAGGACACGATTCCAGCCAATGAAATGATAGCATGGCATGAGTGATGAGTAGACGACGTATCTTAATAAAAAAAATTTCACATTTGGACTTTGCGTCGCAATATCTCCGCTCGTAGGGCACGTAGCGGAATATTATAAGAGCAAAATTTCCGAGAGAAGCAACGTGTTGGAGAGAAGCCACGTGTTGAAGATTACGGTTCATTAAAAAGCTACAAATACTATTGATTTCTTATATTAGAAGATAAGTTATAAAGTTAAATCGTTGTATTAACAAAGATTTGTGCGTAAAAATCGAGTTTATGTAAAGAAACATAGATATCAAGGATGATACTACGTCTTAAATTTAAACGAAATTAAGAAAACAAAAGTAAGAAAAAGAGGTAAATTTTATTTTTCAAAAAGGTAAAAAAAGGCGCCAAGTACACGCATGATTACCTCGGAAAAACTAAGTAGTAGTATTATTAATTTTAAATTAATAAAATCCAAGTGGTACTTAATGTGTTTATATTATTAGCATTATTCAAGCTAGATTACGATTATGTCTTGTATCGCAAAATATATACGGCTTATAGAGCTTTACAATCTGTACATACTGTTTGTAAGATATTATTAAAAACTTCAGATTAAGATGCGTAACACTACAAAAAGGCGTGATATCTGTACAAAATTACCTTTTAAAAAAAAAAGGTAAAAAAAGGCGCCAAGTACACGCATAGTAGTGTATATGTATTATGTTTTTACCTCGAAAAAAACAAAGTGGTAGTATTATACCTCCAAATAGCTTTACCCTGTACATGCTGTTTATAAAATGCGTAATACTACAAAAAGGCGTGATATCCGTACAAAATTACCTTTCTTAAAAAAGGTAAAAAAAGGCGCCAAGTACACGCATAGTAGTGTATATGTTGTTACCTCGAAAAAAAAAAGAAAGTGGTAGTATTATACCTCGAAAAAACCTAAGTAACAAGTGGTAGACGTAATCTTTGTATCTCGAAAAATCTCGAAAAAATCTAAGCACTAGTATTTTTATTTCCAAAAAATTATAACCGAAGTGATACACATCACAAAATTATGTTACTTTATCAAAAAGAGTCGCGCTTTAAGTGATTTATTACAATTACAAAAAAGAAATGATATCTCTGTAAATTACAGCGCCAATTACAGAGAGAACATATATATTGCCTCAAAAAATAATTGTTGCACTACTTTGAAAAATCTTTACATTGTGTTAATTAGAAAAAGAATGTATGATAACAATTTTATAAGATTAAAAAATTTTATTTAAATTTAACAAGGGAATACAAGATATTTAAATACAAAGTTTACATGTGTATTTTTTAGTGGTTACAAAGAATTACAGAGGTAACAGTACAAATAAAAATATTTTATTAAAATATTTAATCCAACGAGAGAATTTTTCTTGTAAAAAAACTTGGCGCTGCTAGACCTCGAAATTGTAAATAAATAAATAAACTTATCCCGTACTTAATTACAAGCCGTATTATTCGCCGTCGTCACACACACCCATATCACTCGCTCGCACATACACACCACGCTGATAATCATTTACTTTACTTCTGTCGCATTCTTCTCTGAATTATTTTTATTTATTGTCCTTATTTATTTACAATTTCGAGGTCTAGCAGCGCCAAGTTTTTTTACAAGAAAAATTTATGTATTTTAATAAAATATTTTTATTTTGTACTGTTACCTCTGTAATTCTTTGTGATTAAATCTTTTATTCTATTGAAAAAAACATATATAAACTTTGTATTTAAATACCTTGTATTCTCTCGTTGGATTAAATATTTTAATAAAATATTTTTATTTTGTACTGTTACCTCTGTAATTCTTTGTGACCACTAAAAATACACATGTAAACTTTGTATTTAAATATCTTGTATTCCCTTGTTAAATTTAAATAAAATTTTTTAATCTTATAAAATTGTTATCATACATTCTTTTTCTAATTAACACAATGTAAAGATTTTTCAAAGTAGTGCAACAATTATTTTTTTAGGCAATATATATGTTCTCTCTGTAATTGGCGCTGTAATTTACAGAGATATCATTTCTTTTTTGTAATTGTAATAAATCACTTAAAGCGCGACTCTTTTTTGATAAGGTAACATAATTTTGTGATGTGTATCACTTCGGTTATAATTTTTTGGAAATATATATCACGTGATCAGAGATCACGTGATCAGAGAAAACGTCACTTTCACTTTTTCGCCACTGGCGGTGGCGGTGCTAGTATCGCCAGTTTCGATATTGTGCGCGCATTATTATCGATCTAGTAGGTAAATTATAGGTCGATAGACTTATCGGTCAGGAGGAAGATTTTTATATTTAAGTAAATTAGGTACCGTGTCTCTTGATCAAATAATCTTGATAATAAATAATATTATTATAATATTATTATATATATTATTATTATTATCAACCCAGCAAATAAATCCATTGAGTCGATATACAGGTTACCGACGACGATAGTGCGCTCCGTAGTTTTCGGTGTCTAGGTGTATTAATACTTTGAATTCGATGTCTACGTGTCTCAGGTTGTCGACGACGACGTCCAGATAGTGCGCTCCGTAGTTTTCGGTGTCTAGGTGTATTAATACTTTGAATTCGATGTCTACGTGTCCCAGGTTGCCGATGACGACGTCCAGATAATGCGCTCCGTAGTTTTCGGTATCTAGGTGTATTAATACCTTGAATTCGATGTCTACGTGTCCCAGATTGCCGACAACGAGGTCCAGATAGTGCGCTTCGTAGTTTTCGGTGTCTAGGTGTATTAATACTTTGAATTCGATGTTTACGTGTCCCAGGTTGCCGATGACGAGGTCCAGATAGTGCGCTCCGTAGTTTTCGACGTCTAGGTGTATTAATACTTTGAATTTGATGTCTGCGTATCCCAGGTTGCTGATGACGAGGTCCAGATAGTGCGCTCCGTAGTTTTCGACGTCTAGGTGTATTAATACTTTGAATTCGATGTCTACGTGTCCCAGGTTGCCGACGACGAGGTCCAGATAGTGCGCTTTGTAGTTTTCGGTGTCTAGGTGTATTAATACTTTGAATTCGATGTCTACGTGTCCCAGGTTGCCGATGACGACGTCCAGATAATGCGCTCCGTAGTTTTCGGTATCTAGGTGTATTAATACCTTGAATTCAATGTCTACGTGTCCCAGGTTGCCGACAACGAGGTCCAGATAGTGCGCTCCGTAGTTTTCGACGTCTAGGTGTATTAATACTTTGAATTTGATGTCTGCGTATCCCAGGTTGCCGATGACGACGTCCAGATAATGCGCTTCGTAGTTTTTGGTGTCTAGGTGTATTAATACCTTGAATTCGATGTCTACGTGTCCCAGGTTGCCGATGACGACGTCCAGATAGTGCGCTCCGTAGTTTTCGGTGTCTAGGTGTATTAATACCTTGAATTCGATGTCTACGTGTCCCAGGTTGCCGATGATGACGTCCAGATAATGCGCTCCGTAGTTTTCGGTGTCTAGGTGTATTAATACTTTGAATTCGATGTCTACGTGTCCCAGGTTGCCGACGACAAAAAACTATAGCGCGAACTTGACGCGGGACACTAC
>JASTWK010000908.1:0-66177 GCA_030770225.1 Temnothorax unifasciatus | reverse complement strand
GCCCGATTCGACAAGTGGTTCGTCCTGGCCGTTTTTGGAGCAGCATTGCTTGAAGACCATCGCAGAAGAAGACGCAGAAGAAGAAGAAGGATTATTAAGGTTACTGTAGCAGTTATTTTCTTTTTGTCATTTTTTTCGCATTTATTTACCTTTATTTGTCCGTACGTACACACACGCAGATAGAGAGGGTCATAAAATACTGTGGAAGTGACGAACCACAGAGTCCTGATCTCTATTTGCAACACACACACACACACATACATTTTGTTTTACTTTTTTATTTTTATCTTTCTTCCCATTTAATTCTTTCGCTTTGCTTTTTTCTGATATGGAGATGTGTGATGAATTGCCCAAAAAACCTAAGCGAAGTTTCGTAGAAGCTTGGCTTAGTAATGAGCGTTACAAGTATTGGATACGTAAAGTATCACACGACGAAAGTCTTTATCATTGCACTGTGTGCAATGAAAATTTTTCGTGCAATGCAGCACATGTTTCCAGACATGCGAATTCTGCGTGTCACCAAGAAAACTTGAAAAGGAATGTATCATTATCTAATAATGATGACATACCTGTAAAAGATACATTGAAGAAGTCAATGTTTAATAAAAAATGGCTAGATATTGACAATTTTAAGTTATGGTTACGTGAGGTCCACATGATAGCAGTAGATGTTTGTGTGCAATTTGCGATAAATCTTTGATGCCCATTTATCGCATATTCGTCGGCACGCAGAATCTGAAAGTCATTTAAATTTATGCCAAAAACGATAGGTATTGAAGCGAACAAATCAAATGATGATTTTAATATGCAAGATAAAGAATCTCCTTTGTCGTTTGATGAGCGTTCAAAAACAGCGCAAATATTATTTGGCGCTTTAATGGCAGAAAGAAATATACCCTATCAGACGGCAGATGAAATTCTTAAATTATTTCAACACATAACACCAGATCCTGTGGTAAAAAGCATGAGCATGGGTCGAACTAAATGTAAAAACATAATTACAAATGTTTTGTATCCGGTTGAAAGTGAAAATGTCGTTAACAATCTTCAGAGAACAAAATTCTCTATTTTTGTAGATGAAACTTCCGATATCTGTAACGAAAAATGGATGACCTTTTTCGTTCGATACATTGATCCTGAGACATTAGATGTTCGCTCACATTAGTCAAATTGATCAATATTGATGCGAGAGATTCTAGTGCTGAAAAGTTGTTCCATGCATTCAAGTGTGAAATGTTAAATTTACAGATTCCTTTCTCAAATATTATTGCCCTGTCTTGTGACAATGCATCTGTAATGACAGGAAAAATATGTCATTTAAGACGAAACTAGAACAGATGTGTAAACATGTGTTAACACTTCCATGTCCATGCCATTCGGCTGCATTAGCTGCGCACGCTGCATGTGACAAAATACCGTCATTTTGCGACGATTTTCTTAAAAAGTAGCTAAATATTTAAACAACAGTCCGAAACGTTCGGCAGTTTTTCGCGAATTTTGCGATTGCTTTCAAGTAAAGCATTGCAAAATTTTAAAATTAAGTGAAACACGCTGGTTGTCTCATCACAAATGTGTGGAAAGACTTATCGAATTATGGGACATTATACATCATTTTCTGCAGGAAACTGTTGTGAGCGATAAAACAAAATCTGGAGAACATCTTCTGTCTATGATGGATAACTTAGAAATAAAGGCATATTTTCTTTTCCTCAAATATATTTTAAATATGTTTAATGCGTTTAATGCATATTTCCAATCAAAAGACACAAAATTCATTTATTGCAGTTAAAATCTGTTAACTTTCTCTACCAAGTCTGCCACAACTTCGTAAAAACAGAGTTTTTACAAGACATAGGTACCACAATAATTTTTTCACATTCAGAAATTCAAAAGATATAAATGAAATTTGCGTTGGATCTGAATGTGAAGAATATCTTAACGATCTAACGATGCAAGGTCATGTAGAAATAGTTACAATTATTCGACGAAATTGTTTACAAGTTTATATCACTGCTGCGGAGGAAATACGAAAAAGATTGCCTATTTCCGATGATTTCTTAAGAAGATTACAAGTTTTTGAGGCAATCAATGTCGTTATTCGATGACAATAGAGAATTATCGCTGCAGCATGTTTGTTCCGTTGCGAGAACTCTCGGTGGCTTCAATGAAGAATTGTTAAGAACAGAGTGGTTTGCATTGTCTACAGATTTTCTCAACAAGAAAAACAAAATTTATTAAAATTAAATTTTGATAATATGTGGAAAGAAATCTTGCAGCGCCGCTTACCGAATGATATGTACAGATATCCCCACTTTAAGAAATGTCTTAGCGCTGTTAGATCACTTCCCCATTCAAATGCAGACCCGGAGAGAACGTTTTCAATTTTAACTGATTTGAAATGCAAAAACGCAATAAACTGTCTTCGGCCAGTGTAAATGCCACTTGCGTGAATAAAATCAGCATTGAAGGCGAGGTGGTGATGAAACAGCTGTAACCATGACCGTAACAAAACGACATTTGTCTCGGATGTCATCTAAAATATTATATACAGCTTGCCCTAAACGCCAAAAAGTTTACTAACTTATATAGTGCTGACGAAGTTGCTGGTCCTTCGTCTGGCTAATTTTAATCAGTGTCAGAAGCGTTGATCGTGAGATGGACTACTGTAAATGTCACAAGCGTCAATTCTGACGGTATGACAAAATGAAATGCCAGAGGTGTCAATCATGGGCTGGCTAGATTTAATAAGTTTCAGAGGCGTTAATCGTGGGCTGACTAATTTTAATTCAGTGTTCAGAGGCGTTGATCGTGAGCTGACTACTGTAAAATGTCACAAGCGGTCAATTCTGACGGTATTGACAAATGAAATGCCAGAGGTGTCAATCATGGGCTGGCTAGATTTAATAAGTTTCAGAGGCGTTAATCGTGGGCTGACTAATTTCAATTCAGTGTCAGAGGCGTTGATCGTGAGCTGACTACTGTAAAATGTCACAAGCGTCAATTCTGACGGTATTGACGAAATGAAATGCCAGAGGTGTCAATCATGGGCCTGGCTAGATTTAATAAGTTTCAGAGGCGTTAATCGTGGGCTGACTAATTTTAATTCAGTGTCAGAGGCGTTGATCGTGAGCTGACTACTGTAAAATGTCCACAAGCGTCAATTCTGACGGTATTGACAAAATGAAATGCCAGAGGTGTCAATCATGGGCTGGCTAGATTTAATAAGTTTCAGAGGCGTTAATCGTGGGGCTAGCTAATTTTAATTCAGTGTCAGAGGGCGTTTATCGTGAGCTGACTACTGTAAAATGTCACAAGCGTCAATTTGACGGTATTGACAAATGAAATGCCAGAGGTGTCAATTATGGGCTGGCTAGATTTAATTTCACGAAATGTCTTATTCTAAACCAAGAACAACACCTAGTGATAGTACAATTTATTCACTGCGATGAAACACCGCAAGTCTGAAATATTAGACATAATTTTTAGAAACAGCAAATATGAGAAATAATTTATTTTGCTCGGATTATACGTGCAAAAATAAATACATAGCGATCCATGGTAAATAAATTGTATTTTATCTCTGTTGTTTTCTGGTCATTGTATTTAATTGTAATGTGTGAATGATGTGTGCTATATATGTTGCAAGTTGGGTGAAGCATGTATGTGCTTTGCAACATATTTTTTTAACCACACCGGATACTTGACATTTTTATATCCGACAGTCCGCAGTCTGTGTTAAGTGGGACGGGGAAAATATGTTGCAATTATATTTCTTATATGTATACACAAGTTATATATTTTATAATGTAAATGGATCGAGGAATGTTCCCAAAATCGCCGAATATGTGACATTACAAATTACCTGATTGATTAATAAAGATGTATGTAGGTAGATTGCTAGTTGTTAATTATAAATATATCCTATTATAATACCCTATTATTTAAGGGTATTATAAAGGGATTAAAGTTCACTAACTTTATATAGTGCTGACGAAGTTGCTGGTCCTTCGTCTGCAGCTTTTTCTTTTTCTACTGTACATACTATATAATAAGACGCCTAGTTAGAAAATATAAACAATTGTTTGTTTAATATTGTAATAATATTAATACTTGAATATATTCTTAGACAATATATACATTATAATTGTATGCATTAGAATGTTATTTTCTATGTATATTTTATTAATTAACAACAATTGTTTAAATTTTCTCATGATGGAAGAGACCACCCACCTTCTCGCGGTTTCTGTCGAGCAAACAACATGTACGTCGTACATTCATGAAATACAATACAATGGGAATATCGATCTAAATTAAAAATAAAATTATTTAAATTTTGCCTTTATTTTTGTTAAGAAAATTTTAAATATACATTAATAAACACATTTATTACAAGATATTATAAAAAAAAAAAAACGTACACGTTGGCCAGAGTGGATTTCATTATTTTTATAATTCTATATAGCTATGTTGGAAATGGAATGGGACGTATTTCGAAGGGAGATTGAGTGTAAAAAGATAGAATGAGCAGTGCTTCTGATATATTAATATTTTTAATGAATAATTAAAGATACCTAATTCCTGTATACACGTATATAACGGATATTGCTAATTGCGGATTGTTAATATTTTTTCTACAAAAATTAACAACAATTATTTAAATTTTTATATATAATGTTAAATAAATAAAATTATCGACTATGATACAATATTACGCGCACGCCTTACCCTACGGAAAAATTACCGACTGAAACGTCGCGTCGGATCGCCGCGCGTCGCGCGACTCGAATTCTGCAAGAGCGAAAGAGACAGAAAATCATATATCCGTCTCTTTCGTATTGCCCGACGTTGCCCGACACACCGACAGGGCGCGAGACTTGTGTGCGTATGCGACGGAGGCCGATTTGTGGCATCACTGGGCCGCGGTGTGCCTGGTGTCCGAGCCCGCCCGCACGCTCGACTCCCAGCAGTGGTTTCGCAGCCGCAATGGCCTTGCTGCAGTTTACGTTAATAATCGTATTGCTAATATCCTTATTGTAAATATCCGGTAATTCTTCTCGCTCAGAGTCAAAATGCGGTTTTGATTAAATACGAGAAGATACAAATTGTTTCTTGTTATGTATCTCCAAATATCGATCGTATTGGATATTCAAATTTTCTGGATGAATTATCTATCTTGTGCTCTGGCACTGCAAACAACAATAATCTAATAGTCTGTGGAGATTTTAATGCTCATGCTTTTCATTGGGGATCGCGGCGATAAGATTTCAAGGGCGTTTTATTGGAAGATTGGGTCCACCAAGCAGATCTTTGTTTACAAAATAGGGGAAATAAACCCACTTTTTCGGCGGCCCAGGGCACCTCTATTATTGACTTAAGGGGACTAGGAAGGGTTGAAAATGCAGAAATTGGCTCGTGTTTAATTGTTTATAACAAGGCCGCAAATAAACATAAAACTTTTTTATTGTTAAGGGTATTAATTATAACATTGTGAAATGAGAAAATTCATTAAAAGTTATTACCAGATCAATAATATCGGCGTTTCAATATAATAAAGAAAACTGTCGAATCCACGGTTTTACCACGATTCCAGTCGAACGGATAAAGGTGGTAACAAATTTCAGGAATATTTTTTCTCCTTAGACTCCCCTCTATTGATTATACCCAAAAAATTAAAAATAAAAATAAAATTAACAAAATGGCGTCCAGAAAACGAAAAATTTTGAAAAATTTGAGTTATTTGTGGACGCCATTTTGTTAACTTTATTTTTATTTTTAATTTTTTAGGTATAATCAATAGAGGGAAGCCTAAGGAGAAGAAATATTCCTGAAAGAACCCCGCAAATTCCTTATGTAAAATGGCTCTCAGTCGATTTGCCTGAAATTGAAGTATGTTGTTGCTCATGACATACTGATCAAATGTTCTCATGGGCGCAACTCGAAATAATGGGCCAGTTTCGAGCTAGAGAGCGCTGAAGTCGTCAACATACGCACTACGTTAAGGATATGTGTAAATGATATTGTAGGCGCGTGAGTGCGTGTGTATGTATCTGTGCGTATGTGCGCATTGTGCGCGCACATTCAGATTGCTTAATCCTGTTCTCGAGTGTCGAAAGGTCAAAGTTCACCCTCTTTCTTGTTATTTCACTCTAGTGACATATAAGGAATTATCTATCTATTTTTCTCAATATTAGCGTTAACCAGGATCAACGACGAGGACGTTTTGAGAATATGATCCCTTTGGGGTGTTTGTTTATAAGGTGAGTCCCCTTGCCTCTCACCATTTGTGTTTTGAGAGTATGATCTCTTTGGGGTGCTTGATTATAAGGCGAGTCCCCTTGCCTCTGTTGTGCCGTGACTGGGATAGTGCCGGCACAGGATTCGGAGATTTCGGGTCGGAGAATAAAGCTCGTCGCAACGTGTGAAATAATCAGTTGAATATATTTGATTTGCCCAAAGTTACAATAATCCCCTTTATTTCAAATCCCGATACTCGCGTAACAGTAAACGATTTATAATTATTGGAGTAGTGACAGTATGTTCTCAGACGCACGTCTCCGCTTTGATGTTAATTAGCGACTGCCCGCCGATCGTCGGATCCCGCGGTCTTCATCCGCTTGCTGTTGCTAACTCGGGGGCTCCCGAGTTAGCGCTAGCCCTACGCGGTCAGCGTTTTTGATCGTGTCGCATTGCATCGGATGATCGGTCGTCCGATGCAATCGTCAGTCTTTTCGGCGGATGTGGATTTTATGTTTGTCGCTAGGGTCGGGTTTCGTATCGGAGGCACTTGGTGTTGCCAAGTGCATTAATTACTCTCTACATCGTTGTGCGCTCACAACACCTCTCACCATTGATATAGCATATATTATACTAATCTTGTTAGTTAACGATTTCGGGTAGGTTATTCAAATCCGGTAGTGGCCTTTCAGCAGCATCAAGTATTTGATATAACAGTGATATTCTTGGATATTTGACCTGTTGTTGATGTCTTGCAAATCCAAGATACCACAAGATACTAGCGATATGAGCACACGTACCTAAAGTTCTCGCTCCTGTTCTGCACGTGCAATAATAACCCATAATCGGATTTTTTTCTTCATCGTCATTGTCATCTCCTGTAGTATAAGCGATCCATTGTTGGTGAATAGTGTTATTTCTGAAACGAGAATATAATCGAAATCTTACGAAACCTGGCTCAATCGCATGCACGTCAACCTGAAAAACGTTTTCCTCTCTAAGCAATGTATCTTGAATATATGAGGGAGCCAATAATAGTTGATATATTCCCACTGTTAGGTGTTGTAAATATTCAAAAGTAAGCTCAGGAAAATCTATAAGTTGATTGTGGTCAAGACGAATCCATTCAGCTCTTCTCCGACGCTGTAGATTTTCTGCTTCCACCCGTATCTGGACTATATTTACCTCTTGTGACCTCGCTAGTAATGTTAAAGCCAACTCTGCATCAGCACCCTCCATCTGTATAGGCTCATGATATCGATTTATAATACCACCAGCTATACGATAGAAATCACCAATATGGGAAGTATGCGGCATTCTGATTACTTGGGCTAAAAAATGGAAAATACTTTTAATATGACCGTTTCGAACTTCCACAATCCATCTAGTTTTGGTCACTAACCTGGATGAATTCGCTTGAGCTGTTGTTAATTGACGTTGTCCTCTTTCTAGTAGTTCCGGCATGTAATAACGTATATCCAATTGTTCCAATAGTTCAACCGCATCACGATATCCCCGGTCAACGATCAAAATATCATTTGCCTGAAACCATTCTCTCATCCCATTAACATCTCTCTCGAACTGATCTCGTAACAATGCAGCATCATTATTTCGAGAATCGGAAAAGTAGGGACCTTGAATATCGAGGATATAGCCGTCTGGTGCCACTACCAATACCGGTTTTATTAAATGACGGCCTTTATGCACACAATAAGATTGCCTCAACACCCGAAAGTTTCTGCTTTTTTCGATGTGTGCATAGGTGCCATCGACATATGCGATAGCCTTGGGAATATTTGGTTCCGCATTATATAAAGTATTAGCGAAATCGGTCACATGTTGTCGTATATAATCCTGCCTTGTAAGAGCTTGGAAACCGATATTTTGAGGCACAAATCTTAATAATAATGACTGTCTCACTTTTTGGATCACAGAACTGACTAACTGTCGACTGGAATAATTAAAGATAACCTTTAAAACGTCATCAGAAATACCTTGTCTCATTTTTGTTAAAAAAGTTAAAAGATCTTTCTTTTTGACGTATGAATTAACCCCTTGTATGGGTACTGGATCGCAAAATGAGAAAAGATCACAAAACTGCGCTTTCGTTAAAGAAGTCATGGCTTTGAAATCTTCTTCATCAAAATCTTCTTCATCTTCATACTGTGAAGATGTCAATACATTTTTCCGCAGTTCTTGAATAAACATTTGCAGCTCTTGACCTCTTATAACATATGGTCTATTGATAAACCTTAAACCAGTATGTAGCAACCTCAAAAGAAAGCCTTTTCCATCTAAATGATTTTGACAAGATCTAACATTGCTGGGAATGTAAATGTCTGAAGTGATGAATATATTGACACGAGCTTGCAAGGAAAGCCTCTCGTGTTCTTGGTTACAAATCAAGCATGATGCACTGCGAGTTTGTGACAGTACATTGATTCTCATACATGTGGGATCTCGCTCTAAAAGATCGATTTCATCAAGGATGTAACGGTTACAGTTTACGCATATTCTGGTGAGATCAGTTACCTCTAAAGCTAAACGGCCAGCCATGTCACGACGAAAGATAGCAATATCTCTCTTGGCGGCATTATCATCTCCATCAATACGACGCATTTGCCTCGCTTGAAAGCGACCATCGCAAACAAAGCAGGTTAATAAGTTGCGGAAAGCCATGATGTCGATTGAAAGTTTATAATTACTGATATGGCTATATCAGTTTCAAGGTTTTTATATTTTGGGCAATAATATTTTTTGTCGATGGAAATAATGTTAAATGAAGGTCAATAGTTGGGTCTTTTTGAATAAATAATATTGTTCAATGGGAATAATTATAATAAACAAATATCAATAGTTATAATAATCAAAAGACCCTTCTAAGTATATACAACGCAAACTTCGCTCCCGTAATAGGAATTCAAGTTGCTGTGTGGAGATGTTTCTGGCATATAAACACGCACAGACACATACACACGCACTCACGCGCCTACAATATCATTTACACATATCCTTAACGTAGTGCGTATGTTGACGACTTCAGCGCTCTCTAGCTCGAAACTGGCCCATTATTTCGAGTTGCGCCCATGAGAACATTTGATCAGTATGTCATGAGCAGCAACATACTTCAATTTCAGGCAAATCGACTGAGAGCCATTTTACATAAGGAATTTGCGGGGTTCTTTGTTAAAAACTTTATCCGTTCGACTGAAATCGTGGTAAAACCGTGAATTCGACAGTTTTCTTTATTATATTGGAACGCCGATATTATTGATCTGGGAATAACTTTTAATGAATTTTCTCATTTCATAATGTTATAATTAATACCCTTAACAATAAAAAAGTTTTATGTTCATTCGCGGCCTTGTTATAAACAATTAAACACGAGCCAATTTCTCCATTTTCAACCCTTCCTAGTCCCCTTAACCTGGATCTCTCCAAACTTGTTGGGGAAAGTTCGCCATTGATCTGTTCGGGACGATATTGAGTCCCTATCGGATCATATTTACATTACCTTTTGCATTGCTGATTCTTCCACTGTCCCTGCTATCCCTCGAACGACTAAATGGTACTTTAAAAAGATGGATGTGGATCTGTATCAAGCATTCTTAAACTGGACGTGTGCTGTAACTCCTAAAGACGACGAGTTTTTGATCAATGCAGTGCCGGATAAGTGGATACATCAGAGCATTATAAACGCGTGTAATGTCGTTGTCCCTCGAATTGTTAACCGGGAGTCTGGCCCCCGCACTTATTGGTAGAACGATGAAATCGCGAGACTCAGAGCGGCAATAATTGCGGCCAGAAGATCTTGGACTCGGGGCCGTCGCAGAGATGCTCCCAATATCCTATCCCAAAAGAGGGCGGCTTTTGCTTTGGCCAAGAGCGAGCTTAAGTTGGAGATTTGAAAGGCGAAATCCTCTGCTTGGCAAGAGCTTATTTCTACGTTGGACGACGGGCCTGCCATATAGGGTTGTTTTAAATAGACTCCAGAAATCCACTCCGGGTCTCTCTATGACCTTAGAACCAGATATTCTTAACCAACTCTTGAACAACTTGTTTCCACCTGGCAATGATCTAAGACCGGTCGACTTGGGCGACTGCAAGGCGGAGAGAACTCCTGTAACTCTACAGGAAGTGGTCGAAGCTATTGACGCCAAGAAGAATTCTGGAACAGTTCCTGGCCCTGACGGGCTTAAAGCCACTGCTTTAAAGAGACTTCCCATTGCAATGAAACATAAGATAGTCCAATGCTTTAATGTCTACTTGCAATACGGTATTTACCCTAATAGTTGGAAGACAGCAGATCTTGTGCTTATCCCTAAGGGTGATACTCCACCTGCCGGCGAGGTCCCCAAGGCCCGACCTATATGCTTGCTGAATGAAATAGGCAAGACTTTGAGAGGGTTATTGTAAATAGATTGACCAACTTCATGGACGAGAATCCCCCCCTCTTTATCGGACAACCAGTTTGGATTTCGCAGATTAAGATCTACGACTGATGCGTTATTCTTGGTCAAGAAGATCGTAACTGAGGCTTGCGCAAACGGTCGCACTTGCATACTCACTGGATATCGAAAACGCTTTTAATTTGATCAAGTTGTCGGGAATAAGGAGACCTTTACGTACGAAGAACTTCCCACGCTATCTTCGTAGGATCGTCGAAGCATTTCTATCTAGGAGAAAAATTGGATTTTTTACCCGCAATGGTTCCAGTCGTACTAGGCGAGTTAGCAGGGGTGTCCCACAGGGCTCGGTGTTGGGCCCCTTGCTATGGAATCTTGCTTTTGATCTTGCATGCTTAGGACTCGTCTTTCCGAGGGTTGTCATGTGGTATGCTATGCTGACGATATATTGTTGATAATCGTCGAGGATGATCTGAAAGCCGCACGCGCCCTCTTGGCTGAATGCTTAAAAAAAATCATGCTCAACATCAGTGCACTCGGCTTCAAAGTTTTTTGGGCGAAATCCGAGGCGATGTTCTTCGGCCGCCAATTCTCCCTGCCAATTCTTTTTTCGAATTTGAGGGACACAGAATCAGAATTGCCAGGTCTATGAAGTACCTTGGGGTGTACATCGATTCAACATGGGCTTTCAACGCACATTTTACTTATATTGCAAATAAAGCTAGTAAAATCAGCAGAGCTTTATGTGGAATCCTTTCCAATTTGAGAGGTCCGATCGAATGTAAGAGAAAACTGTACTACAAGAGCGGGATCCGTTAGCGCACGGTGCGATAGCGCACAGCCCGATAGCACACGTTGAATTTAAAATAATTCCCGATAGCCCACAGTCCTTTAGCACACGTCCAGATAGCACACCAAATAAATGGCGCACTATCCCGATAGCGCACCAACTAATATGCACATTTGCCTGATAGCACACAAGAAAATGAAACATAGTACCGATAGCGCACGAAATGTTGGAAGCATTATCCCGATAGCGCACGCACGTTTCTTTCCCGATAGCGCACGAGGAGCGCTAAAGGGACGTGTGCTAACGAGAAAAAAAAGACCCCACGTGGTTCAGTGGGGCGCTTTAAACAGTAAAACATTGTTAAAGCGCGTCACCTGACCCACGTGGATCAGTGGGGCGCTCTGAAGAGTTGAGGATTGATAAGGCGCGTCATCGGACCCACGTGGTTCAGTGGGGGCGCTTCAAAGAGTGAAACATTACTCTACGTCATTCCTCTACAAAGTGTAAGAAACGCGTCTATTCACACAAGCACACGTCCCTGTAGCGCACCTCGTGCGTTATCGGGAAATGAACGTTTCTTTTTCTCGTTAGCACACGTCCCTTTAGCGCACCTCGTGCGCTATCGGCAAATAAACGCGTCTTTTCTCTTTAGCACACGTCCCATTAGCGCACCTCGTGCGCTATCGGGAAAGAAACGCATCTTTTCTCTTTAGCACACATCCCTTTAGCGCACCTCGTGCGCTATCGGGAAAGAAACGTGCGTGTGCTATCGGAAAATAAACGTGTCATTTCTCTTTAGCACACGTCCCTGTAGCGCACCTCGCGCGTTATCGGGAAATAAACGTTTTTTTTCTCGTTAGCACACGTCCCTTTAGCGCGCCTCGTGCGCTATCGGGAAAGAAATGCGTCTTTTCTCTTTAGCACACGTTCCATTAGCGCACCTCGTACGCTATCGGGAAAGAAACGCATCTTTTCTCTTTAGCACACGTCCCTGTAGCGCACCTCGTGCGTTATCGGGAAATGAACGTTTTTCTTCTTGTTAACACACGTCCCTTTAGCGAAATAAACATTTTTTTCTCTTTAGCACACGTCCCTTTAGCGCACCTCGTGCGCTATCGAGAAAGAAACGTGCGTGCGCTATCGGGAAATAAACGTGTCATTTCTCGTTAGCACACGTCCCTTTAGCGCACCTCGTGCGCTATCGGGAAAGAAACGTGCGTGCGCTATCGGGAAAGAAACGTGCGTGCGCTATCGGAAAAGAAACGCGTCCTTTCTCTTTAGCACACATCCATGTTGCGCACCTCGTGCGCTATCGGGAAAGAAACGCGTCTTTTCTCTTTAGCACACGTTCCTGTAGTGCACCTCGTGTGCTATCGGGAAATAAACTTTTTTTTCTCGTTAGCACACGTCCCTTTAGCGCTCCTCGTGCGCTATCGGGAAAGAAACGTGCGTGCGCTATCGGGATAATGCTTCCAACATTTCGTGCGCTATCGGTACTATGTTTCATTTTCTTGTGTGCTATCGGGCAAATGTGCATATTAGTTGGTGCGCTATCGGGATAGTGCGCCATTTATTTGGTGTGCTATCGGGACGTGTGCTAAAGGGATGTGGGCTATCGGGAATTATTTTAAATTCGACGTGTGCTATCGGGCTGTGCGCTATCGCACCGTGCGCTAACGGAACCCTCCCGTACTTCAACGTCGTGTCCTCGGTGGTGCTTTA
Organism: Temnothorax unifasciatus; assembly: GCA_030770225.1. Classification (NCBI taxonomy): domain Eukaryota; kingdom Metazoa; phylum Arthropoda; class Insecta; order Hymenoptera; family Formicidae; genus Temnothorax; species Temnothorax unifasciatus. Next base: position 53,022 of record JASTWK010000908.1, on the reverse strand, counting down.
TGCGGCTCCAATCTGGAGTGACGAACTCGCGAGCTCAGAAAACAAACGGAGGATCCTGCATCGTGCGCTCCGTTTCGCGGCACTCCGGACTGTTATGGCGTATAGGACGGTCTCTTATGAGGCCGCCACTCTTCTGTCTAGAGTTCCCCCCATTCATTTATACGCGGCGTGTCTTAAGCGCGTCTACCTAAAAAAACTGGGTACCTACACCGCCAGTCTCACTGGCTGAGGAACGCGCTGTCGAGTGGCTGGAGCTACAGCGACAATGGATTTGATCACATCGATAATAAACGTCTGCCGGGCAGGAGGACGCGGGAAGCCATCTTCCCAAATTTTATGTTATGGCTCAACCGTGGAACTGGCTTCTTTACCTTTCGTGTGACTCAATTTTTAAATGGCCACAGCTGCTTCGGGGCCTTTTTGTTCAAAATTGGCAAAGAAGAAACCCCGATCTGCCGTTATTGTCATTCTGCTGAGGATATACCCAAGCATACACTTGCTGTTTGTGCTTACTGGGGCTTGGAACGTGGCGAGCTAACCGCGATTGTGGGACAAAACCTTTCCCTGGCCGCGGTTGTTGGACACATGTGTAGCTCTCGGGAGGCGTGGCTCGCCTTCTCGATTTTTGCCGAAAGGGTCCTTCGCTGCAGGGAGGAAGATGAGAGAAGGAGACAGCAGGGTATTGTGGATCCTGAAATCATCGTGGAAGCAGCCGCGGTTGGGAACGATGATCTTCCCCCGTAGTTTGTATATATTACTGTATCGATTATGCGGGATTTGTAACTTGATTTGTATTCATTTGCGTTGCGGCACTTATGTGACAGTTTGCGGCGTGCGTTCTGCGGTGGCCTGTCCCGGTATTCCTGTGGGTCCTTCGGGCGCCGGCCGCTGGCGGGTCATCCGCCCCCTGGGGTCCGGCGCACCGGCGGTGCCTCCTGCACGCAAAAAAGTCGCCATATGCACAGTCAGTGCCGAGCCCCGCGGCGAGACCCATACCGCCTTTCCTTTCGAACCGGAGTGCGCCGGCATACTCGCTCTCGGTGTTGAGCTCCACTGGAAAGTACTAGCCGCCTTTACGGTCGCACACGCGTGTACCGGGATATGTATACGTTGTGTTCACAAGGCATCGTCTGCGCATGTCTCTAGACACTGCTCTCGGAAGGGAACGTCCACTTCGATTCGCCGTGCTCGTTCAGCGCCGAGAGACAAAGGTTATGATCGCAGATGCTTTTTTTTTACTCGGGGAAATCTTTAACTACCAGGTTCCCGGGCCAAATCGCAGATGCTCTACTAACTTTAAAAAAAGTGTAGAGAATACGTGTATGAATTTTATTGTTGTAATGAAGTGGTTTTTTACTTACCTTAACATCTGAAGCGTTTTAACGCTTTATGTGTATTTCAGATGTCCTTAGAAACAAATAACGTTGACTTTTAGGATTAAACAAATTACTTTTTTTAGGATTAAATGACATAGTTTTTATTCATAAAATGCGACAATTTTCATTAACTTTATTTTACAAAACATGTCTTATAACAACAAATTGATCATTGTTTTTGTGGAACAGTAATACAGGGGTTTTCACAGGCAAGTCTTCATATTTTATTTTTCGCTCAGTATGTTCATTTGAAAGTACACTATATGCAAAGTAATGATCATTAAAGCCAATGACATCGTAATAAATATATTTGAAAAATATATTTTTATCAACTATGTTAACTTGTACAATTTTTCCGAATTGTAGATTATCAGCAGAAATATTAGTAACAATCATGGTATTTGCTTTGTAAGTTATATTTATATTTACATTACTGACAACTTGTTCCGTTACTGATTTTGAATAATTATCTGAAGTATTAGTTAAATTTGCGCCGAACGTAACGTCTATACCTTTATACTCTTCAACACTACAATTCATCGAACTTAATTCATGCCTAATCGCTATTGTTTTCAAAATATTCTTATGCGAAGCACAGTTTTGTAATATTAACTTAATAATTCTATGCTTTGACTCAAAATGCATACACTCCAAATTAACCACAGGCTCAATTTGTAACATTAATCTAACGTAATCTAACGTAATTAATCTAACAAGAAGTGAAATTTGGGTTTTAAATCCCCGTATAATTCTATATAAAGTCTGTGATGTTCCGTGATTAGCGCTTCTAATTGAAGCAAATGACACTTCGTAATATTGCACGAAGTCAAAAAATGCACCATTTCACGCAATTTTTTATAGAGCCATGCTTTGTTATTGGATGGAATTTCTGTACCTACTAGAATTACAAAGTAACGAGTAAAGAACAGCATTTCACTGGCCGACATTTTTAATTTCTGATTTTTTTCAAATATTGCAAACTTATTTGGTGTAGAACGTTTCCTGATTCAAAATCGACATTAGTACTACGTAATTGAAAATTGAGGAAGTCAATCGTAAACAATTTTTCTTGTACAATTAATGTTAAAAGTATTTGGGCCATTACGTAATTGCAAACACCTTCATAAAAGTCATGCATCAAGTCTACTGACTGATTTTCAATGACATGAAAATAGTGTAATGCATTAAAAATGCAATTTTCTTTAATACCTGTTTTAGCAAGATCGATATTTTTTATGTTATTTTCATATTTTTCTACTGTGCTGAAAAGTGCGGGATCTTCTTTGCTTAAAGTTTTTGCAGTACACTCATTCACGTAACATATGCGACAGAAGTATGTTGAAGAAAATGACTCAACAAACTCAAAAATACTGTTTAACCTTAAATTATCCCCGACAATTAAACTAGTTATAAAAAATATATTATACAGCTTTTCATCAATAACGACTTGTATACCATTCTCTGTTAATTCGCGCAGCTCATTAATCAATTTTTTAAAAACTAATTCGTTTCCATATTTCTTACGATCTTTTGTATAGAACACGCTACATAATATTATGCTGTCTAATTTTGCGGCAAAGTTTGGCGGTAAACATGGAATAGTCGCATAAACTGCTCCCACTTCATTATTCCCGGCATGGCTTCCCAACGAATTCCCAGTCTCGACATCATCAAAAAATGGTATTAATGGTAAAACAATTCCAGGTTTATCAAATTTTTCAATTTGTTTACGCCATAACTCTCCTTGAACAAAATTCATGAGCACATATTTTTCGTTTTTTAAGTATTCCGTATGTACGATAGCATGGCTTTAAACAACCCAGGTGTTTTTAATAATCTACACAGTGAATTATTTATGTCCACGTGAAATATTGTTACTAATTTTTCGTTCAGAATAACTTTACTCCCACTACAAGTCGCTTTGCAAACTTTTTTTATACATACTTCTTGTACTTCTAAATATAAACCTAAGCTTTTATAAAGATTTATTCTCTTACATTCACTATTAAATTTATGGAGGGGATTTTCGTTTGTTTTGAATACTCTATTAATTTCATGGACTACTTCGTTACTAACTGCATTATGAAGGAATTCGTACATTTTTTGCAATAAAAAAGGATTATAACTTTTCGTTATAAAATCTTCTACAAGACCAATTACGAACTGAATATCTGATCTTGAAAGACTTAAGTGGGCATATAGTTGACAAGTAAGTTTTAACACGCCTCTTTCAATATCCATTTTCTAACTTTAATATATATATATATAATATATATGTAATATACATGTAAAAAAAACACTTTAAACAATGAACTGACAAAAAATGATAAAATTCAATAAATGACAAAAACGAATTTTTCTTAAATTTACTCAATTGGAATTAACTGTAGACATTAAAGCACCTAACTTGTTTATTTGTTTGTTTCCAATTATTCTCCTTTCCTTTTCCATGCAAAAAACCTGCTTTTGCAAAAAGCTCCACACATGTGGGCATGCAAGTGGATAATCGATCCTAAGTATACAGAAAAATTTATATGCGAAGTCTACTGCTTCGACAGATTTTTCAAAATTATATATAATTTTGTTGAAGACAAAAGCATTGTGGCAGCATTTCAAACAACGCAGTGGTCCACAGAAAACAATGTATAATTGATTTTCCACGTTACATTTAGAATACTTCTCTTCTGCTTCCTTCACTACGGCGTGTAAGTCTTCATGAACCTGGAAAAATTAATACAATTTGTATCTTATATGTAAATTAATTAATATATTGTGTATGACGTATTTTGTGCAAGTCTTTCGGTTATTGGTATTGATATTGTAAATATCACACGCGCGCACACACACAAACACACGCAAGCACGCACGTTCAAGCTTTCTTGCAATAATAATTCCTAATATAATTGACAATCTTTTAATTAAATATTGTATACTTTGATGCGTTAAAGCTTAGTCATAAAATATTACTGTCAAATGCGTTTATCAGAACTTATTTTATAACTTCTGGTAAGATATATGTTTACTAGGTGTCCCACGACTGGAGAATAATATTGCATGCACGTATTCTACAAGACATTTTAAACGAAATGCCTTGTATCAAAATTTAATCATCATTATCACTACAGACCAACATCTGTGTTTTGAGTAAACCGCAAGGGCCAACCAAAAATAATTCGCAGTAATTAAACTAGCAATCGAATCAAATCGCGGTACATGACTTTTGCTGAAAACTGTATGAAGAAACACCACCCCTAATAGTAGTAGTAGTAGTAGCAGTAGCAGTAGCAGCAGCAGCAGCAGCAGCAGCAGCAGCAGCAGCAGCAGCAGCAGCAGCAGCAGCAGCAGCAGCAGCAGCAGCAGCAGCAGCAGCAGTAGCAGCAGTAGCAGCAGTAGCAGCAGTAGCTGAAATTCTCGTGAAAGAAATATAATTTCTACCGAATTCTAACGCTGTCGCCCCGCCCCGCCCGGCGGAGGCGACATCCCGGACGCTCCCCTCGACCAAGCTACCGTCTGGACAGGGGACGTGACTATGTCACGTCACAACCTTTTGCACGTTTATTCAATAACACAAAAGAATGTTAATATTAATTTTGTTTTCTGTCACAATGACTGAAATGCGCAAGAAATAATTTCATGCATAATTATTTTGTGTATTGCGTTCGTGTATCGCGTATTGTGTATTGCGTTTGTGTAATTGCGTCTTGTGTATCGCGTTTGTGTAATTCGTCATAGCAGTCGATATTATCTGCGTTATCCGCAGCCTTAGATTCGAGAAGTAATCTTGGTAATCCACCGGGTCATTCCGAAGTAATTTATATTCTGAAGCAACCGTTGTAATTCACCGATTCATTCCGAAGTAATTTATATTCTGAGCAACCGTTGTAATTCATTGACTCATTCCGACATAACTTGACTCTGAAGTAACTTCTGTATTTCACCGAATTCTGAAGTAACTAAATTCTAAAGTAACCTTTTCTATCAAATATATTACATTTGCTATTCTTATTATTTGTGTATGCTAACTGCGTTGCGCTCCCTCTTCCTCCCCTCCGAGATCTAACAGCGATCTAAAGTCACAAGGAACTCACACCTGAGATATTTTGCGTTTAAGTATTAGTGTATTGCGTTGGAGTTAGAGTAACGTGGTGCGCGTATTCGCACCTGGCGCCCAACATCGAGTTTAGCGAAAAGTACTTGGTCGAGCTACCGTCGGCATCTTGTTGTAAAGATTTCGAGGAACTTAGAATATTAGAAATTTAGTAGAAAGCGACGGCGCGCTCCTACTCGGCTGGCGAGACCGAGGGAACATCGTCGCCGTCGTCACAAGGTACATGCCAGAGTGAGCGCCACACAGTGGGCGGAAATCCCGAAAACGTGGCCAAAAGGGGAGTATCAACCCTGGTAATAATGGATTCTTTTCATTTTTATATATGTTGTAGGGGGTGTCCCCCTATATACGTCAGTAAACGGAAAAGTCGCGACGGGCCTTAGTTTACGAGAAAATTAATTTAAAAAATTAATATTTTAAATTAATTTAAAATAAATATTTAATTTAAAAAATTACGAGTGCCAGAAAACCCGGGACGTTAAAGTAATTTTCACATCGAACCGCATGGAGCAGCGGCGAGTGACAGTGACTCGTACGCTGCAGATCCGGGTTCGAGTCTCTCTTTTTCTAATTTTTTTTTTTTTTTACACTTGATCTCCACCAAAATATTATTATTAATTTAATTTAATTTAATCCTTGATCCAAATTAAATTAATTTAAATAAAAATAATATTTTGGTGGATATTAAGTGAATTTTTCCGTTACATTTTTGTTTTGATGCGTCTTTTTTGTAAGAAAAAAGTGTATGCAAGATAATGGAGACAATTTTTATTTTATTTTAATCACATTTAACGTTTATTGTATTATACAGAACATGTTTCAGGATGGTACTTATCGTAAAAACAAGAAAAACATAAATTATTAGAACACCAAGCACATTTTATAAAAGCGACGTTTTGACAAGCACACGGTTTTTTTAATAACGATACCGGAAAACACAAATCGTTAACATTTAAAAAAATAGTTCTTTCTTCCGTCAATTTTGAAGCAAACCATGCATATTGAATCATTGGAATGAAATCTGGAGTGCTTAATTGATGCAAAAGTAAAGAATGTATTTTCGTCGCTTTTATAAAATGTGCTTGGTGTTCTAAAAATTTATGTTTTTCTTGTTTTTACCCCTTGTTAGAGTTTTCCGATTTGCATAAAAATTGATACAAAAGGGTTTACGGCGTCGCTGATTTCGAATCTGAGATAAAAATCACGAAAAACAAAATGGCGGATCTAATATCGCCGATTGTTATGATTGAAAGTTAGTGGAATCGCATGAAACTTATATTCTAAGGGTTTTTGAAGTCACAAGTTACGATCAAAAATAAGAACGAAAAATAAACTGGCAGATTAAATATGGCCGACTTATATTTAACAAAATGTTAAAAAATTTCAGATATAGATTCGTCTTCGGAATCATCTTCCGAATCGGAATAGTTCCGTTCGACATTTGGAGAGGTGATCGGAGCCACTAATAGTTGCACAGCCTCTGGTAAAAAAAAACTTAATTTTTTTTGCGGCAACTTCCTTAAACTCGAAATATAAGGATCTGAAGATACTGTTAACCAATTGAAAACATCTTCCATAGTTTTCGTCCTGGAACATTTTCTCGAAAAGCTTTCACGATATTTTTTTATATCTTTATTACGGGCTTCTTGCGCATCTTCAGATAGTTGCCCGATTGGTAATAAGGCCGATTCTATGATTTGCGGTCCGTGAATTAATATTTTATGTACCGTAATAGGCATGGGATACCACGGATACGTGTTTACAAATAATTTCGCAGTTTCTAAAGCATACTGTTTGAATTTTTTGACGTTCACATCGTGGCCACTTGACATTGTCTGTAAGATCACATGAAATCGTTTTATTAGAGTTTCCTCTACTCCCGTTATTGAAGCAGACACCGATGTGTTTTTAAAAAAACGCCGAGCTGTGTTCCCGTCATTAGTGCTGCCATATCCGGGCTTTGGGCGATCGATAATGAGTCCTAACTGTTGCTTGAAGCCTTTCTGAATAATTTTTTTTCGGTCCTGTGTAATTTGCTTTTCTTCTGTGCTACGTGCTTGCCACTTTTTAATCCCGAGTTTGTAGGACAGATGTAACAAGCATTCAAATAAGCGGATCCACGCGTGCAACGTTGATAATCCGAACCGCAAATTAGACTTGTCTACCTTTTGCTTTTTTACAAGATCGAGGTTATTAATATTCTTTGATGTAATTCCGCATAAGTAGCAACGCAAAGTTGATTTCGTCGACGTAACTGCATTGCATACTTTCCCATCTATCATTGTGAAAACCATGTCGTAAGTTATTGAGATCTCTTTCCCATCAACAACCGTGTTGAATGGAACAAGAGATTTTATTTGCTCTTCTATATGGTGCATTTCGTTCACAGTCGATTGCACGTCTTCGTGAAGAAATTGTAACCTTATCGGTCTACAAAATCGAGGAGACGAGGGCCTCGGATTTTTCCAGATAACTATTTTTGAGTCTGATTTACAGTCGCCAAATAAAAGTTGCAAAGGAACGAGTGATGTGAGAAATACATGTTCGTCTGAGCTGTTCTCATTTGCGAACGTTTGCTTATACTCGCTTTGCCCCGAGCTTCCATCACAACCCCACTTACATATGAGGTTCATATTCACGGTTTCCTGCAACAAACTTTTGATGACGTCATTTTGCACGAGCAAAATGCGTTCAGCAGTATGATTTAACAATGCTTGCAATTTGACTTCTGCACTGGTTTCAGTTATCGTTACATCTGAACGAGGTGGATAGCACCGAACTTTGGCTTGCGACACTTTATCGTAAGGCGGGTAAAGATTGCAGTGGTGCTCCTTCATTGATTGTCTGATCAGCGAGTACTGGTTCTTGGTTAATTTCGCTTCAACGACTACTGAAAGAGCGGCATCATCTGACATGGGAATTGCAACGTTCGAGGTTGCTTGAAAAGCTGCCTTGTACTTTGACGCTCTCGTTGGGCTCGATGTAGTCACTTCCTTTACAATGTTGGCAGCATCAAGTTTTCCAGAAGAGCGAAGCTTCATTTGAGTTGCGTAGGATAACTCCTCAGCGTTGTGTGTTGTGCGCATTTCAGCGGTTTTTCTTCGTTTCGATCGCTCACTAGCTGTCGTAAACTCTATGGAAGGACGACCAAACTTACTTGTCGATGATATTTTAGGTGCGAAAGCATTCTGGAAAAAATATAGTCAATTTAGTATAGAGGTAATTCAACAGAATGACAGTCTACCTATAAATAAGATATAAATAAAACATTTTGCGCTGTTACAAATTTAAAAAAATACAGGGTATTCACCGGCAAATATATTGAGTTATTTAGCCAATTCTCTTGTTGGTGTACAAATGTTTTGAGATTTCTTGAAGCTTTTTGCCACTTTGATCGAAATTTGTGGAATAACTTTGATATTGTGTCCTTGTCATTTGAGTTTAATTTGAAGGGATGATTATTCTTTGCCGTCAAACTCTCCTCCAAATACTGAATCTGTTCGTCGAAGCCCATTTGCAGGGTATTCTTCATTATAAGAAAAATGTCCTTATATGTATGTATGAATTGATCATTCGATCGTGATCCTGTAATATAAATAACTTTTAACAGATTTTCGACTCAGTAACCTAACCTAACCTAGCAAAAATGATCATACAACGCGTGCCGCAGGTTGCCGCAGCTAATTTTGCAAAATTCCATCGCGTAACACTTTAAACTAAAGATTGGTACTTGAAACATCACGGGATATCACGGGATCTTTAACTTTTGCCACCGTTGAATATAGATCTAATTCACAAAATTCACAATTTATGGACACCAATTGTTTATCTTTAAATTAAATACATGCTAAGCTTAAATAAATAAAAAATTAAAACAGAAATATTCTACATACCTCCAGGAACACCCTCCATTCCGCAGTTGCGATCAAATAACACTCCTGTCGAAAGTTACACTCATTCAAAGTCGACCAAAAATCGCTTGTATTTATACGCAGCGAGTGCTACTCTCTTGAAGGGCAATTTCATACTGAGATAGAAAGTTAGATATGGAAGATAGCCTCCCCTTTTTTTGCTATTATATGCACGGGAATGTTCCTTATAAGGCTGTATAGTTATAAATCCGAAATAATAAATTTGATTTTTCGACTTTTGGCCATGTTTTCGGGATTTCCGCCCACTGTGCGCCAGTTCGGTTTTCAAAACTTTAAAAACCTCTATTATTTGTTCACCACTTTTATTAGAAAAAGCATCGCTATGTCTATTTCCACGTATTGTATGCTTCAGTGACTTTGTTGATATTAGTAGGATCAAGCTTTTCCATTAAATTAGTTAAATCTAATTCTGTTGTACCTAATACAAACAAAAGTATCTGCTACCACAAAATATTTACTGCGCACAAGAAAGAAATATTAACAAATAAATAAAAACGTCATATTATGGAGATAAACTATTTGTGTATAAAAATATTATTTAAAAATAAAATGTATTACTATTACGAGCTGTTTTCGCAGCAACTGATCGTGGTGCAACAAAAATTTCCGTCGATCTTAATATTTCTCTCATCTTTAAATATTCGTTTTGCAAGTAACCAGACGCATTCACTTTTTTTTGCGTAACACTTCGATCTGCACCTTTTAATATGAATGAGGGTTCATAATATAAACAGGCTTCTTCTTTCGGAAACAATTCAACGATTGAATTCGCTGTTGATTTGAAAAGTGAAGAACTTATACTGCAATTCAAATACGTTCAATAACATCCTAAGTATACGTGGATTTAAATGCATATTATTCAAATATTCTCACGCGTAAGGAGCCGGCTTGATTTTTGACGTCGACATTTCGTAACTGACAATTATTTTAGCCAGAATATTTCTGAATTGGGAAATATCCCAGTCTTTGGCGTATTTAAAAAGTATTGCATTTCCTATTAAATTATTTTTATCACTTAATAATTTGTAGAGTACTTGATTTTTTTTAACTGAAAATTGAAAATTGTGCGATGTTGAGTACGCGAGCAATGTTGAGAAGTGACTTAAATATTTTTCATGACAAATATAATAATTACACCAATTTCATGCCTCAATTTAAATTAAAATGTAAAAAAATTAAATTCAAATTATGTTGAATATATGCTTCTTTTATGAAAATTATATTATAGGGGAGACCGGGGCTAACCGCCAGTTTTTTTTCGGTGCCGATTTTTAACAATAAAATAAATAATTTTAGTTAAATGGTATACCATTGTAAAGAGTGAACCTTTAGCTACAAAATTTATATAGAAAATTTTTATCTATGTTGCTTTGTTTAACCGGTATAGAGCAAAAACGACAACGGTGCAAAAATTAAAATCTAAAAAATGCCGGGGTTGAACCGCCACCCCTCCACCCCTCGGGGTTAATCCGCCACACTGCATTTTCAATACATATCCTACATCTAATCCTGAAAAATGATAGGATACATTTTAATAATTGTTTTTAAAAATATATATATAAAAATTTATTAAGTATGCGAAACATTTTTTTTACTTATTCCACAAAACAATTTAGGCACGGAAATACAGATCCTGACAAGTAGGGCACGCATGTGTTGTGTGCCCTACGCTCGCACGCAATGCACTGTTTCTCATGTGCTCTGTTTATTGTCAACTTCTCTGAGCACATGCAGCACGTATTATCCAAGTCTTCGTCAGAATCCGACCGCTGCTGCTTCCTTGATTTCGATTTGCGCCCACTGCTCGTCAAAGGCTGCGGTTCTGTTTGTGTGGCATTTTTTTATTTTATCTTTTCTCACCGCAAGAACTGCCTTCTTGAGTTGCTCCTTGTCGACGGCGTCCTCGCGCCGATTCCTCGACGCGCCGACACGTCGTCGGAATCGCTCCGTCAGGACCCAGGGAATCTGTGATTTACGTCGCTTTGTACGGAGCGGCGACGACGACGACGACGACGACGACGATGCGGCGAACACTGGACGATGCGGTCACACGAGCGACTGTCACTGACACAACGACCAACAACGACGATCTACCGCGGCCGGGACAATCTACCGCGCGCGCGGCATGTCAACTCTCACGCGGAAATCACGGGATCTCAGAGCCGTGCCGTACCTCGCCGACGTGCCGTGAGCGCGAACGATCTCGAAAACAACGGTCCGCCATCTTTTCGGTCGGCCAAAACGCCCGTTTTGCGACGATACGTGCGTACCATTTCCCTCCTACACAAACTGACGCACGTGCAAGGAAAGACAGAATCACGCTCGAGGGAAACCTTGCGACCGTACGCTTCAAGGGAGCGGCCCGAGAGGCGCGGACGCGACGCGTCCGTGAAACCGCGACTATGCCCCGAAAAGGGACCACGCGTACGGCCACCAGGTCGGCGCCGTCGTCCAAGCGTCCATTCGAGAAAGAAACATCTTCCTCGAGGACAGAGGTCCAGGACGAGACCGCAGGGACCCGGTACATACGGCCACGGGGTCGGCGCCGTTGTCCGAGCACCGATTCGAGAAAGAAACATTTTCCTCGAGAATAAAGGCCCGGAACGCCATCGCACGGACCTAGTGCACACGACCACAGGGTGGACGACGTCACCCGAGCCTCAGTTCGCAAACAGGTACGTCTTCCTCGAGGACAAAGGCCGGAAACACAGTTGCGCGGACCTGGGACGCGCGCTTACAAGGTCGGCGCCGTCGGCGGACCGCAGATTTCAGTTGCGAACACCGGCTACAGGAACAACGGCCGGGAAGGGCCTTGGCGGGACCGGGGAGGCCGTCCCACGGGGTCGGCGCCAACGGACCACAACATGGACATCACCCGAACATCGTCTCCTGGGAGTCGCCCCAAAATCGGCTCGAGAGGTGTCCCCGAGGAGGTGCGCAGGGGTCGGCGCCATCGGCGTCAAGGAAAACAACATCGCGGAAACCTGGTGCAGCGGTGTCGAGGAAGGATCGGCCCCACAGCGTAATACCGGTGGAAATTTCCACGCGGAAGCCTCGAGAAGGATGTCACGGTAAACAAGCCTGACGGTCACGCGGCGAACAATGGGAGCGCGTAGGAAAACACGCAAAAACCGTCGGAGAAAGTTGCGACGTCATAGCGAGCGACGAAAACAACCCGGGAGTGGGGGTAGCTCGCGATAGTGGAGAGCCAGCGTGAGACAGGCAGCTCGAGGCAGTCTCTCGAGTATCGCGAAGGCGAGCGGACGTGTCTACCGACAGTATAGTACCATCACGGACATAGTGTTACGCGAATACGGCGATAGATCACGAACATTGCTTTTCGAAATACATAACAATCGGGAACTCCCGCGTAATTGCGCGTTAAATACTCACTTAACGATAGTGAGGGATAACTACTTACCATCGAATTACCTGTGATTGCGACATAGTGCGAATCAGTTGTAAACCGAAATGTAGTAAGGTGATGACGATCTGGGAATAAAGAATTATCATTTCCGAAATAAAATCTCAATGCTAATTATTGATTGACTATACTTACCTTCGACTTACCTTGTCTATCGGCGATGATCCATCAGCGTCCAGCGGAAGTCCAGCAGCGACGATGATCCATCCGGGGCAGGAACCTGAAACAGAAGAAGAGTATTAGTAAATAATAATCATAATTATTGAGACGCGAGGTAATCCGGTAGGCGATAAGGCGAGGATCCGGGGAGCCTGAGCTGCGGAGATAATCCATCCTGGGAGTCCACCTGAAACAGAAAGGGAAATCATTAGTACGCGAGCGATACTCGCCCATAACCTTCTCGGTTACTAGAGGTCAAACCGAGTGGCGACCGTAAGATAGGAGACTAAAACTACGCGTAGCGGGCCTCCAATTGTACCGTCCGGTTACAACCTAACCTGAAATCGCCGTGAGCTGAAGTCGTGCGCCCGGCGCGCCACAGTGACGAGACTGGCGGACCAGCCCCGGATGCTTAATGGCGGATAAGCCCCAAACATAAGTTTCAGGTTTGATTGCCCACAAAATATTAGATATCAACGATAATGAAAAAACTACACTGGATTCGTGTTCAGCATGCATTACTCTTTATAATCACGTACCTCGAGATTTGGAGAGCAAATATTATTGCAGATATTACAATATTTTCACGCGCAGAAAATTTCACTTTCACCTTCCGAAAACACGTTTGCTCTCGTAAAAATCATAACACGGCAGGTAACCTGCCGAAACTCCGTTGGTCACATGGGTACCATAAGCAGCGTTTATAATGTTAATAGCGAGTTCGCACAATATACAGGTTCCGAGATATTTGACTTGGCGGTTCAGCCCCGGTCTCCCCTATATATAAATATATATAAATAATATTTTTTACATTTAATTTAAAATTTAAAAAATTAAAATATATATATACATATATTTTAACTGTCATAAATATCGTAATGTTTAATAACCTTTATATATGACATATACGTACATACTTCATCACTAGCATTATCAGCATTGACATATTTTTCAATTACGAAATAAAAAGAAATAAAATGGAAATATTGCAAAGAAGATTTAGCTGTTTTTAACTTTGAAAGAAGTGTCAATGTTTAGTCAAAATAATATGTGTACATATATTAAGATATATTAAGAATAGCAATGTACTCGATTGTAAACAGTAATGTCATAAATAACACAATTGACAAAATTAATAAAAACGTTGTTTCGTTTCGCCGAGCTGAGATCCAGCAGCGGCTTGCACTTTATTTCACAGAGAAGTTTACACAGAGATTTACAGAATGCTTACGCGGGGCGGAATGCAAACGTTCGCGATTTCGGGCGTCTTTGTGGAAGTACGTACGGCTCCGATCCGTCTACTCTTAAATCGAGGTAAAAACTCTGGGCTTTCGCACTCACTCCTCGCCCGCGTCCCCTTCCCCGCACCAAGCTACTCGATCCACCCGATCCGGGGGGAGGGCCAGAGCGAACACGTGAGTACCGCGTGTCGCATCGCCCTAGCAAACCGCGGACACTCCGATCCGCAACAAACGTATTAACTTTGGATGTAAGCCTTTTCGTATTAGTCTTGTAAAACATCAATTACAATAGGCAGTACTGGCAGTACAGGCAGTGAAGTATTAGTAGCGTTATTGTTGTTAGATTCATCAGATTGATGAACTGTTTAATCAATTTTTTCCTGCTTGTCAATGGCTATTGCATTTATGGCAATATTTTCTGTTTGGCATTTATTTCGCGTAGTCAAAATACTCTTATATATTGCATAGCATTTTTTAAATTCTTTTTTGGCATCAATATCCGGAACAATTAAATCGATATTATCATTATCTAATTTATTAAATTGATTCATATCGACTTTATGCACTGAAAAATAAGATTTGTTCATGTTGGAATTATAAAATCGTTAAAATTTGTTTTTGTTTATACATATATATATATATATATATTGTGACGTGACATTTGTCCCGTCCTCTACCCAGACGGTAGCTCGGCCGAGGGGAAGGTCGGGGATGGCGCCTCGGCCCGAGTCGAGGAAGGGCTGCTTGCGCTAACTAACCTTTTCCCAGTTTAAGTCTCGCAGGGTTGACAGGTGGTGCCGGAGCGTGGGATCACCGACCATTTGTAACGACGAGAGTCGCGACGAGGGAACGACGGGCGCTCGGAGGACTTGCGGCGGAGTGGTCGCCCGACGGGCGGGCCGCCGGGCCCTGCCGCTGGAGTAGCGCCGGAAATGTCTCGCACAGCAACACGGCCCCGCCGCAGCAGACCAGGGGCGCACCACCGCGACTGCAGCGCGGGTGGATGGCCCACCCACTTCACCCCGCGGCGCCCAGAGGGCCGAGCGGCGCCGCCGCGGCCTGGCCAGCCGGGCGGGAAACCGCGAGAGGCCCACGTAACATAGCAGCCGATTCAAATGGGCCGCGGGAAACGGCGAAAATCGTCCGCAGCGTCGCGAGCAGGGCGACACACACGACCAATCGGCGGGGCGGAAAACCTGCGAGCTTGAGGGCGCGCGTGCGGGGGCCCGTCGCGGTCCCGCCGAAGGGACCCCTCCTCACTGTCGATCGAGCCGCGAACGAGGAGCCATCCCAGGACGAGCGTCCCGACACCGCCGAGCAGCAGCGAGCCGCAAAACTGTAAGATCTCCACTCCGGTGCTACCACGTAGTCAGGGGCTCGATCTCGGTCGCGACCCGGCAAGTGAGCGACCGTACCGTTTAGAATACCGCGTATATTATTCTGTGGATACCGGCTCCCGTCGTCGTGGGCGCCGGTTGGCTTGTCGCGACCATTAACCGGAAATCGCGGGCACGTGGCCGGTCGAGATCGTAGCCGAGAATATTAGTCAAAGCCCTCCTCGAAACCCCGTCAACGGTCGGCAGTCAATTCGTGTTTAATATTCGTGTTTGAGATCTCGCGTTCGATATTCGGGATTGATATTGTGGTGTGTTCGGTATTCGTGATTGATATTGTAGCGTTGCGCCTTCGGGCGCGTGGGTGTTTGCCGTGCGCGGAGAGGTATCGTGCGTCTCGAGAGACCGAGAGCTTCGCGGATATTTTGTGTCGTGGGTGCGAGCAAGTATCGCCGCGCTCGCTCAGGGGAGAACTCGCGAGCGCACTGATGTACTGGGTGGCGCGACGGTAAATGTGAATCGGGATATTGCGTATTGCGCTTGGCGCACCGGGATTATTTGCGTATTGCGCTTGGCGCATCGGGATTACGAGACTGTTGCTTCGAGAAGAGAATCTCGCGGGCGTGAAAATCATGTACCTTGCGCGGACATTCGTTGCCGTTTCGGCTACCGCGTTGCTGCCGGTCACCTGAGCGATGTCAGGTCGTGAATTCCCGTCTTGATCTGGTTCTCTCTATGAAATATATTTGATTGTTATTGTTAATTGCTGAACTTTATTTTGTGTCAATTGCGTTACGTCCCCTCTCCACCTTCACCTCTATAACGCGGAACTGCGCCCTGAATTTGCGTCGAGGCCGGGCGAGCGGACATCGTCGAGACGTGGTGCGCGTCTATAATCGCACCTGGCGCCCAATCAGAAAGTATCGCCTAAGATCCCAGATACGGAGATCACGGTAAGAGATTTAGTATTGTCGGCTTCTCTGAGCTATCGTCTGGATATTCGACGATTAATTTGCAGCCGCGCCCCTTCGGCTAGCGAGACCGAGGGAAATCGGGTTGCAACTTACGTTGTCAATCACACTTTAACGAAAAAAAATTAATTTTTTAGCACACGTTTTTTCCGATTTTGCCACACTATGGTCACACGGGGTCTGCTGGACCCCCCCCCAAAAAACCGTCCGTACAAATCGATGTCTACAGACGCACTGACGCCACGTTGACTTTCGAAAAGCTGAGCAACCTATAGTATTCGTTCACCAACTATCCTGAAAAGGACTGTTGGAGAAGCAACACCAGCTTACTGAACCGCGAAAAAGAAATTTTCACCAACTATCCTGAAAAAAAGTGTTGGAGAAAATATATCGATAGCTCACTAAGTTACCGATGAAAATGCTCACTAACTATCCTGAAAAAGACCGTTAACCCGTTGTGGTCACATGGGGTCCAGTGGACCCCAGGCTAACTTTGCGTCTACGTATCTTCGAAGAGACAGTTTAGCATGGAACTTGTGGCGCCATTTGTTGTTGTTTGAAGGTACTACAATAAGTTTCAAGGCTTTTCGAAAGTCAACGTGGCGTCAGTGCGTCTGTAGACATCGATTTGTACGGACGGTTTTTTTTGGGGGGGGTCCAGCAGACCTCGTGTGACCATAGTGTGGCAAAATCGGAAAAAACGTGTGCTAAAAAATTAATTTTTTTTTCGTTAAAGTGTGATTGACAACGTAAGTATTAGTGCACGTACTGTCATTTTTTTGCCACAAAATAATAGTTATAACGTTTATATAGATGTCATATCATCGTATAGGCATCGGTAAGATTTTAGGCAAGACCCGAGAGCCAACTTCCGCAGAAAGATTTGAGTTGCCGAGCAAAAAAAGATGCGGCCTTTGCAAGCGAGAAAGCGACAGAAAGACAAAATATCTTGTCAACGACCCATGTGCGACGAACATCGGACGAATTTCTGCACTGATTGCGCTAGTCAAGAGTAGTTTTTCACAGTTCCTATAACTTTTTTTTACTTTTTTTAATGTAATTATTAATAAAATATACAGTTTTTCTCATAAAAACAGTTTTTTACTTCATTTTACACGTTCAAAGCTGACCTATTTGATTTTACGAGTTTCATGAAATTTGATAACTTCAAACTGTACAATAAATATACTTTTTTCAAAGCACGTTATAATACTATTTTTTTCTTAGAAGTATATTACTTTAAGAGTAAAACGCAGGAAGGTTTTTTGCTCTATCTCAAAAATTGAAATTTTGATGATTATTTTTGTAAAAAAAGTCAAATTTCTCGAAAAAAAATTTTCTCGCGTTTTTAACATAAAAAAATTTTGAAAAGGGGAAATAAATTATTGGATTATAAAGAGGAAGTCTTAAACTAAATTCCAGTTCAAGGTTTGAGTCGATACATCAAAAAGAACGCAAATGGCAACTGTTTTTCTGCGTGGGGTTCATTGGACCCCATGTGACCACTACGTTATTTTTAGGAGGTGTGACCACAACGGGTTAGGGAAGCCACCACAGTAACTCTCTGAGCAACCTATAGTATTCGCTCACCAACTATCCTGAAAAGGACTGTTGAAGAAGCAACATTTGATTTTAAGAAAGTTGGGAAAGTTTCATCAACTTTTGAAAAGACTGCTGGAGAAAATATAATATTAACAGCTCACTGAGTTACCGATGGGATTGCTCACTGACTACTAAAAAAAAAAAAAAAACGTTAGAATAGTAACCACAGTAACAATTTGATTTTTAAATTAAGTAGTTTTTTTACGGTTTCTGCAATCATATTGGATACGCCGGCGCCGTCTTGAATTTCAGTAATATAACCAAGATAAGATTAGCTTTTTACTAATTTTTACACTTTCAGTCGCCATATTGGATCCGTCATCTTAGATATCAGTTATTTAACTCCAGGATCGTGATCAGAGACACTGAAAACTCCTTACCAAGCCATTTCAAAACCGAATCAATATTTAAAAACATGATTACGTTAAATTATGTAGATTTTTCTCCAATTTTTAGGCTTTTAGCCGCCATATTGGATCAGCCATCTTGGATTTCAAAACGGGGCACATGACTTTCGAAAGTACTAGTAAAGACTAATTTTTTGAGCTATCGAACATCTTCGTAGGTCGCTTCAAATTTTGGGCAGACAAGTGATCCGGTTGACGTGAAACGTCCCATATATATATATATATATATATATATATATATATATATATATATATATATATATATATATATATATATATATATATATATGTTTTTGGTATATTTCAAGGACATTTAAAAAGACCTATATACATGCATATATTTAGAAGCAGTAAATATTGATTAATCAATATAGCTACTTTTAGCAATTATCTATATCGTTTTTCTCAAAGCTATAAATGATTTAACATGTACGGTCTATTTCAAGGACATATGAATATTAATAGGCAATGGGTTGATATGAGAACATATACATATTTTACGTATGGACTATTATGGAGACACGGATATATAAAATTGAAACTTTATATGTTTTAATCCAATTTGAACCCAGTAATATTACCTTATAGCTATAATTGATAACTATACCATATTTTGCATAATATTAACAATTTTATATACATGGGTATTTTTGAGGACATTTAAAATAAATACACAGAGACAATATTACCTTAACACATAAATTCATGTGCATATTTGGAGTGTGTACTCGTATGTGCACTTGCCTGTATCATTGTTGGTTATTCGAGAAATATTTATTACTGTAAATGTAATTAAAATAAATTTATTAATAATTATTAATAAATTGAGCATATCTTAAATGATAAATAAGGTGCATATTAAAATAAATAAATAATCCTATATGTAGTATATATGCTCTATACCTAGTATATATCTATGTTACTTTTTAAATCTGATGTTTTCACATAAATCAAATGTTGATATATCAAACTATAAAATGTCAGTCAGCTTCTAGCTATTTTGAAACAGTTAATTGCTATTTCTCGAATAAGCAACAATGATACAGGCAAGTGCACATACGTGCAAAATACGGAGTACACACTCCGAATATGCGCATGAATTTATGTGTTAAGATAATATTGTCTCTGTGTATTTATTTTAAAAATCCTCAAAAATACCCACGTATATAAAATTGTTAATATTATGCAAAATATGGTATAGTTATCAATTATAGCTGTAAGATAATATTACTGGGTTCAAATTGGATTAAAACATATAAAGTATCAATTTTATATATCCGTGTCTCCATAATAGTCCATACGTAAAATATGTATATGTTCTCATATCAACCCATTGCCTATTACCTAATATTTATATGTCCTTGAAATAGACCGTACATGTTAAGTGAAACACGATCGTTATGACATACAAGCAATTAGAAAGAAAAATGCTATTTACAATCCGAACTAAATCTTTGTAGCCTACTAATATTGCGTAAATTTTATATATTTACTTTTTTCCGAGCTTAGTAAAAACTGCTCGCTGATTTTGTCTTTAAAACGCAGCTCCTAGTCACGCAGTTTACAAAGTTCGGAAAAACTATATAAAATTAAAAAATACAATGTTATTAGGCTATCAAGATCCAGTCCGGACCGTGAATGGCATTTTTCTCTTTAATTGATTAATTATATTTGCTTAAAATTGCAAACTGTGCAAATTGTTTAAAATTATAGTTATATTAAAATCACAAAGTTATAAAGTTTACTAAACTAAATGTTGGATATTGCTTCATAATTATTAGTAATCGCTATTATTCAGGTCCAGATAGTTTTGCAGCAATTTAGAAGTCACACAAAGCAAGTATGGGAACAATGAATAATAGATAAAAAATAAAAAATGATAATGGAGAATTCTACATAATTAATCATCTAGTAAAGAATTAACGCATTCAACGATAATTTCGTATTACAAAATGTTTTTAAATTAACTTTTATTTATTACAATTACATGAAATAACTTTAGTGTATACAATATTGTTGGAAAACTGCTAGAAGAAAAAAGTATATCGTAATTGTATTGTATATCACATTATGAGTCTGTTATTGCTGAACTAGTGCAGTCAGAAATAGAAAACAGACTCTATATTATATCATAAGATATTATATTGCGTGTATGTATTATATTATATGACAAATGTATTATATACTCCATTACTGTATTGAATATTATTGTATTGAATATACTATACTAGTATATTATATTAATGTTCTAATAATAGAACTTGAATATATGCATACAAACAATAGCAAGTAAAAAAATGGGTGACTTTATTTCATCCATAATTATTGTTCACATTGCTCAATAATATAATAAATTTAACTCTTTTTTTAATATGTTAAGATATATTGGAAATATTTTAAAGCAAAAATTTTTCATATAAAATTGAATATAAAATTGGATATACTGGTGTCCATAGTGAAAAAAGTAATATTTTTAAAGTTGATAATTTTTTACTCTACGATAGACAAATTGATTGATAATATGCTGCACAGATGTAACACTGTAATTAAAGCTTTCAGTGGCTCGACTAACAATAAGTATTAATAAATAATAATTAATGTATTCTTATATTTCAATAATTTCTTATTGATTTTAGTTTCTATTACTATACTTAAATTTTACTTAATAATATACAAAACAAATTAGTAAAATATATAATTTTTGGGAAAAGAAAAAAAAACAGTTCTTAACTTAAGGTAGTTTGTCAATATATATAAAACCCATTTTCTTAGAAATCTTATAAAATTTGGACAGTATATTAATGTCAACACGCTCTACACACTTGTGCAATTAAAAAAAGGTAATTATTTAGACTAGCGCCTTTTCCGAATTTAGATAAAAATCTCGGGTATTTGCAACTCGTGCGTTCGCGTAAAAGAGTCACGGTGCAGTCTAGCTTCGCGTGTACTTGCCGCGAGACACTACTGTGTCTCTTGATATAATATTG
The DNA here is from genome assembly GCA_030770225.1 of Temnothorax unifasciatus. Taxonomy (NCBI): domain Eukaryota; kingdom Metazoa; phylum Arthropoda; class Insecta; order Hymenoptera; family Formicidae; genus Temnothorax; species Temnothorax unifasciatus. The sequence continues at coordinate 31,481 of JASTWK010000908.1, read as the reverse complement.
TTTGTAGGTATATTGTGTTATACTATTGTATATTATATTAATTTTCTAGATAATAAGATCAGAACGTATGTGTATGAACAATTAATTAAAGAGTGATGGCAAAAAGCCTGTTTTTTGGCCCATTTTTTGGGACCTCAAATTTTAAACTTTTTTTTATGCCAAATAGTATTATTAGATGAAACATTAATCCCAGTAAAATTTCAAGATGAGCATAAGCACGGTTCCGGAGATACAAGTGGGAAAATACGGGATATCAAAAATTCGTATAAGGGTAACTTTGTCATTTTTAAAGATATTTCAAATCCGCAAGCGGGTGCTGTTTCGGAATCGTTTGTACCCGATTCCTACTGCCCTCTCTTGCAAGCAGGGATGGGTAGTAAGGATGGACCTCGATTTGCGTGGAAAATTGAAAACCTGAACCGTACAATGATAGACCTTTGATTAGATTAAAGCAAGGTTTACCCATCTCACCCTGGCTTACTTATAAGACAAAACAAGATCTATCATTGTACAATTCAGGTTTTCAACTTTCCACGCAAACCAAGGTTCATCCCGCCTACATGTGTACTGTCTATGCATATCCATACAGCACAAAATGTTTTCAAAAAATAATTCTGAATATTTCTATAAAAATATTGCAAGAAATATTTTAAAATGGTTTTAGGAATATTTTAAAATAATTATTAAGAAACCTTTTGTGATAACATTTTTAAAAATATTTTAAAAATCTTTTAAAAATATTTATAAAAATGTTTTTAAAAATGTTTAAAAATATTTATAAAAAACTTTTCTTAGCACTGACATAAACTGTTATATTTCTCTAACTTTTTGTTAATAACTTTTTAATAAAAAACGACCACTGACTAAAACCTTCTGAGGTTACTCAGGAGGGTGACCTTGACACCATATATCCAGGTCAAGGTCATACATAACTAGATTGTCCTCTTTCTGTATAATTACCATAATATAGCAAATCCTAAATCTAAGAAAAGGAAAAGAAAAACGGAAGGTAAAAAGAAAATAAAAAATGTAATAAATTAATTTTAATTTTATGAAATAAAAAAATTTTTATTTTTTAATTGATTTTTTTCTAAGAAATTTATTATGTTTTCCATTTTTTTTTCACCTTCTGTTTTTCTTCTTCTCCTAGATTTAGGATTTGCTTATACAATGCAGAAAAGTAAAATTTCTTAGTGAAATAACCAAGATAAACAGTAAAAATTAGCTAAGGCCATAACAGCATAACAGTAAATAAAGAGTATTTCTTAAAAGCTTTACTGTCAATAGAAAAAAAAAACATTTTTTTATGCATTTAAAACTGGTTATTTCAAGACCTATGAAACATAATAAAATTATTTCAATTTTATTTAAAAGATAATTTAATTCTCTACAACTTTTGTTGTAAAATCCTTGTTGTAAAAAAGGCATACTTTCTAAGATATTCGCAAAAATGTATTTAAAAAACATGATTCTAGAGATTTTTGGACGCTAACTTCTTAAGGAAGCATTTTTCGATCTGTATTTATAGGAAATTTTTTGTTTAAAATTAAATTTTCTATAAGATGTCACAGTCTGACTAAAACATTCGAGAACACCCTGTATAGCAATTTACAACAATTATAATATAGAATAAAATTTGTTTGTGCCAAAGTTTGCTAACATGATCCAATTACACAGAACTATATATAAATAAAAATTATATGTCAAGGTTGATTTTTGCCGTCTTATTTCTGCTAGCATTCTGCATTACATATAAAATTTTGTATTAAACCCGCAGTCTTTTTACTAATAGAATTTGTAGTCGTTTTTCAAAATCTATTCTTTACATGAATGTCTAGAAAACAATTTTATCTAGAATAGATTGAGACCGGCGTTATTCTTTTGACAAAATTGACGAATAATACCGACACCTGGCGCGGCCTGGGTCAAGGGCTGCCAGGGCTCTGAATAATTACGACAGTGACTTTATTAGTTGGGCGCCAGTTAGTTTATGAGAACTAACAAACTCGTACTCGATTCTTTTGATATGCCACGGTCGGCTAGCGGTTTATTCTAAACACAAGACAATACAAGGGGAGTTCCGTCGGAAGACCCAAGGAATTTTGCGAGAGTCAGAAAGAAAAGTAGAGAGATAAGCAGTATATTGTTAGACTTACTTTACAGTCGTATCGCTGTTTGTCACAAAACGGGCCACACAGCTCGTTGACAATATTTAGACGAGTGCCGTCCTCTTAAATACAACGTTGACAATAGACGAGAATACAACGTTGACAATAGACGAGAATACAACGTTGACGATATATGGCGAAATCGCTTACGCACGCACTAACCGAAAACCGGCAGACAGCTGATCGCTTACGCACGCAGGACTTGTCTCGCCGAAGATCGACGGGAGAGTCCTCGAGATATCGTAGTCGTTCCGTTACCACGCGCTCAAGGTAATTTCGTCAAGTATCGATGTCGAGGGGAAGAGTTTTAAACATCGAGTGCCGATGTCGAGAAAAGGGATTTTAATTTTCCTGTCACAAGATTTTGTAAATTATCTGCTATGTCACTAGAAAAGTTGTAAGATCTGATATATGTAATCTGCTATTGTTAGAAATATAAAGTTTGCTAATAAAATATAACAACAAATTTGCAAGAGTTACAGGATAAATCATTTATAATGTTAATAACAATTATCTCATAAACTATGTATCCTATGAAAAAATAGTTTAGACAAAACTTGTTTGAAATCAAAGGAAACATAAGATGCCACTATTTGTTTCATCAAAGATGACATTACTATAGTTCTAACTAAGGTTTACTTTATTATTTTAAATAAAAACCCATATTTTTATTATATCATTTTTTTCTACCAGTTAAATTAAACAACTTTTGTCTGAAACATTTTTTTATTTGCCTAATACTTTTTGAGATATTCAAAAAAAATTTGGTAACTTTTTCAAGATTTAGCGTACGATATCTCGATAATTGTTCGTCAAACAAAAAAGTAGTACAGGATATTTTAACTTAATTTGGTCTAAAGAACAATTGTGTAGACATCTCCTTGGAATTTTCGTATACACAAGTATTTAAAAAAATTGAGGTACTATTGCAACAGCAAATTCTTCAGACCAAATTAAGTCAAAAAATTTTTATCAAAAAGTATTAGGCAAATAAAAAAATGTTTCAGACAAAAATTGTTCAATTTAACTAGTAGAAAAAGGTGATATAATAAAAATAAGGATTTCCATACAAAATAATAAAGTTGACCTTGGTTGACCTATAGTAGTACCATCTTTGATGAAACGAAGAGTGGCATCTTATGTCTCTTTTGATTTCAAACAAGTTTTGTTTAAACCATTTTTTTATAGGATACATATTTTTGTTCGATATTTGTCATTAACATTATAAATGGTTTATCTTGTATTAAATAAATCATTAATACATCTTACTGATTTACTTGAATACTTTAAAATTGCAACACAATCTGCTGTCACGTTGATATGATTCCTGCTACTATTTCTAACCCAATCTGCTGACCGGAATATCAAAAACATTTTTTCCTAAGTTAATGGATGTCACCCGTGTTATTTAAATCTATAATAAAAAAATAGAAAGTATTGTATATAATTCTGTAATAAAATATAAGAAATAAAAATCTCAAAAACACTTTGTAATAAAAAAATATCTTTGAATGTATTACTTTTTAGTTTATTTTATCACGTAAGAACCATTCTTCATTATTCTATATAACTTTTTATTTGTTATTCAGTTTGTGTCTGTTTTTTCCTGAATCATTACAGAACTGTCTGGATCTAAAAAAGAGAAAATTATTAATAATTAATTAAAATAATACCTTTAATAAAAAAAATAACACCTTTCTCTTTTGTGATTATACCTGGTAAAAATTTTTTCATATAAAAACATATTTAATTATATATAATCATATAATATTATAAAATATTATAAAAATTATATTATAAAATTTTTTTTTAATATAACCAATTTCAAAAAAGTTTCAAAAAGTAAGAAAAATTAAAAAAAAATAAAAAAACTCTAAAAAGTATGAAATAATATTTTGAAGAATTTTTTTCAATTTTTTGAAATCGGCGCCAAATTAATATTTTAAAAAATTTCTTTTAATTTTTTTAATTATTAAATTAATTTGGCGTTGACTTAAAAAAATTGAAAAAAAATCTTAAAAATATTAATTTGGCGCCGACTTCAAAAAATTAAAAAAAAAATTTTTAAATATTATTTCATACTTTTTAGAGCTCTTTTATTTTTTTTATTTTTTTGGAGTTTTTTTGAAGTGTTCTATTTAAAAAAAAATTTTTTATTCCATACTTTCTTAGTACTTTATTCAATTAATATCTAATTTATTAGTTGCTTGTAATTATTATCGCATATTTCCTTACTGCTCCGTACCTTGATGTTCTAACGACATGATATTTTATATACGAAAAACCTTCCTGGAGAATTGCTGTATAGAACAATGAAAACCGCATCCAAATCCAGTAGTTTCAGAAAAAAATCATAGACATACCTACATACATACTCGCCGAATTGAGAACCTTCTTTTTGAAGTCGGTTAATAAAATATTATATAACATATGTCCATATATGTCCACATATTTTTTTCTCTTGTACAACAACTCTGTTCGTATGTACATTGCCCGTTAACAATTTCTTTCCTGAGGTAAGGGAGGAACATAGAAGCCTAGAGACGTTATTGGTTACTTCTATTAGTCACCAGAATTTCTGTGTTCCCAGGAAAGGAATTGTTGACGGGCAGTGTACATACAAGATAAATAATAAGAAAAAGAATTAAAATAAAATTAAAATACTAATTTTTGCATTTTTTTTTTAAGTTAAGTCTGAATAAATGAGAAAATGTTGCCTGAGAATTCTTTTCAGAATTATATCAGATTTTTTCAAGAAACAGTATAAATGTTATAAAAAATATCGTAATTGTAAATGCATTAGTTATTCTACAACTAAAAAAAATTGAATTAAATTTTTGTTTGTTCCTCTCTCCTCAAAATTGTAAATTTTTGAGTTGTGATAGTATTCTTCTCGGTGTGCGATATATGGACATCTCTGAATTATTTTTATTTATTGTCCTTATTTATTTACAATTTCGAGGTCTAGCAGCGCCAAGTTTTTTTACAAGAAAAATTTATGTATTTTAATAAAATATTTTTATTTTGTACTGTTACCTCTGTAATTCTTTGTGATTAAATCTTTTATTCTATTGAAAAAAACATATATAAACTTTGTATTTAAATACCTTGTATTCTCTCGTTGGATTAAATATTTTAATAAAATATTTTTATTTTGTACTGTTACCTCTGTAATTCTTTGTGACCACTAAAAAATACACATGTAAACTTTGTATTTAAATATCTTGTATTCCCTTGTTAAATTTAAATAAAATTTTTTAATCTTATAAAATTGTTATCATACATTCTCTTTCTAATTAACACAATGTAAAGATTTTTTAAAGTAGTGCAACAATTATTTTTTGAGGCAATATATATGTTCTCTCTGTAATTGGCGCTGTAATTTACAGAGATATCATTTCTTTTTTGTAATTGTAATAGATCACTTAAAGCGCGACTCTTTTTTGATAAGGTAACATAATTTTGTGATGTGTATCACTTCGGTTATAATTTTTTGGAAATAAAAATACTAGTGCTTAGATTTTTTCGAGATTTTTCGAGATACAAAGATTACGTCTACCACTTGTTACTTAGGTTTTTTCGAGGTATAATACTACCACTTTCTTTTTTTTTTTAGGTAACAACATATACACTACTATGCGTGTATTTGGCGCCTTTTTTTACCTTTTTTTAAAGAAAGGTAATTTTGTACGGATATCACGCCTTTTTGTAGTATTACGCATTTTATAAACAGTATGTACAGGGTAAAGCTATTTGGAGGTATAATACTACCACTTTGTTTTTTTCGAGGTAACAACATAATACATATACACTACTATGCGTGTACTTGGCGCCTTTTTTTACCTTTTTTTTTAAAAGGTAATTTTGTACAGATATCACGCCTTTTTGTAGTGTTACGCATCTTAATCTGAAGTTATTAATAACCAACCCAAGCTTTAATTTTTTTAACAAAATTATAATATTACAAAAAATTATTTTTTAAAAATTAAAGAGATAACAGTACAAAATAAAAATTTAAAAGAATTAAAGAAATAACAATACAAAATAAAAATATTTAATTAAAATAAAATAAATAAATTTTTCTTGTAAAAAAACTTGGCGCTGCTTTTTGACTCCCGCTGCATACTTCCCTAAATTGCTTTTTTATTCAATTATGCTTTATTAAATTCAATCAAAATTTTAGTACTTTATTAAATTCTCTAGCTTGAATAATGCTAATAATATAAACACATTAAGTACCACTTGGATTTTATTAATTTAAAATTAATAATACTACTACTTAGTTTTTCCGAGGTAACCATGCGTGTACTTGGCGCCTTTTTTCACCTTTTTGAAAAATAAAATTTACCTCTTTTTCTTACCTTTGTTTTCTTAATTTCGTTTAAATTTAAGACGTAGTATCATCCTTGATATCTATGTTTCTTTACATAAACTCGATTTTTACGCACAAATCTTTGTTAATACAACGATTTAACTTTATAACTTATCTTCTAATATAACTTATCTTCTAATATAAGAAATCAATAGTATTTGTAGCTTTTTAATGAACCGTAATCTTCAACACGTGGCTTCTCTCCAACACGTTGCTTCTCTCGGAAATTTTGCTTTTATAATATTCCGCTACGTGCCCTACGAGCGGAGATATTGCGACGCAAAGTCCAAATGTAAAATTTTTTTTATTAAGATATGTCGTCTACTTATCACTCATGCCATGCTATCATTTCATTGGCTGGAATCGTGTCCTTTTCACTTTTTCGACACTGGCGGTGCTGCTAGAATCGCCAGTTTCGATGTATACGTGTGTGTGTACTGCGCGCAGTGCAGACAGTGCGTTTAGCGCGCTGTCACCAGCTGTCACAGTCACATACATAACCTATAACACGGTAGTGTCCCGCGTCAAGTTCGCGCTATAGTTTTTTGTCGTCGGCAACCTGGGACACGTAGACATCGAATTCAAAGTATTAATACACCTAGACACCGAAAACTACGGAGCGCATTATCTGGACGTCATCATCGGCAACCTGGGACACGTAGACATCGAATTCAAGGTATTAATACACCTAGACACCGAAAACTACGGAGCGCACTATCTGGACGTCGTCATCGGCAACCTGGGACACGTAGACATTGAATTCAAGGTATTAATACACCTAGACACCGAAAACTACGAAGCGCATTATCTGGACGTCGTCATCGGCAACCTGGGATACGCAGACATCAAATTTAAAGTATTAATACACCTAGACGTCGAAAACTACGGAGCGCACTATCTGGACCTCGTTGTCGGCAACTTGGGACACGTAGACATTGAATTCAAGGTATTAATACACCTAGATACCGAAAACTATGGAGCGCATTATCTGGACGTCGTCATCGGCAACCTGGGCACGTAGACATCGAATTCAAAGTATTAATACACCTAGACACCGAAAACTACGAAGCGCACTATTTGGACCTCGTCATCGGCAACCTGGGACACGTAGACATCGAATTCAAAGTATTAATACACCTAGACGTCGAAAACTACGGAGCGCACTATCTGGACCTCGTCATCAGCAACCTGGGATACGCAGACATCAAATTCAAAGTATTAATACACCTAGACGTTGAAAACTACGGAGCGCACTATCTGGACCTCGTCATCGGCAACCTGGGACACGTAGACATCGAATTCAAAGTATTAATACACCTAGACACCGAAAACTACGAAGCGCACTATCTGGACCTCGTCATCAGCAACCTGGAATACGCAGACATCAAATTCAAAGTATTAATACACCTAGACGTCGAAAACTACGGAGCGCACTATCTGGACCTCGTTGTCGGCAACTTGGGACACGTAGACATTGAATTCAAGGTATTAATACACCTAGATACCGAAAACTATGGAGCGCATTATCTGAACGTCGTCATCGGCAACCTGGGCACGTAGACATCGAATTCAAAGTATTAATACACCTAGACACCGAAAACTACGAAGCGCACTATTTGGACCTCGTCATCGGCAACCTGGGACACGTAGACATCGAATTCAAAGTATTAATACACCTAGACGTCGAAAACTACGGAGCGCACTATCTGGACCTCGTCATCAGCAACCTGGGATACGCAGACATCAAATTCAAAGTATTAATACACCTAGACGTTGAAAACTACGGAGCGCACTATCTGGACCTCGTCATCGGCAACCTGGGACACGTAGACATCGAATTCAAAGTATTAATACACCTAGACACCGAAAACTACGAAGCGCACTATCTGGACCTCGTCATCAGCAACCTGGGATACGCAGACATCAAATTCAAAGTATTAATACACCTAGACGTTGAAAACTACGGAGCGCACTATCTGGACCTCGTCATCGGCAACCTGGGACACGTAGACATCGAATTCAAAGTATTAATACACCTAGACACCGAAAACTACGAAGCGCACTATCTGGACCTCGTCGTCGACAACCTGAGACACGTAGACATCAAATTCAAAGTATTAATACACCTAGACACCGAAAACTACGGAGCGCACTATCTGGATCTCGTCGTCGGTAACCTGTATATCGACTCGATGGATTTATTCGCTGGGTTGATAATAATAATAATATATATAATAATATTATAATATTATTTATTATCAAGATTATTTGATCAAGAGATACGGTACCTAATTTACTTAAATATAAAAATCTTCCTCCTGACCGATAAGTCTATCGACCTATAATAATTTACCTACTAGATCGATAATAATGCGCGCACAATATCGAAACTGGCGATACTAGCACCGCCACCGCCAGTGGCGAAAAAGTGAAAGTGACATTTTCTCTGATCACGTGATATATGTTACAATCGGCGTTAGGAGGAGGAGTATCTTAATATAAAATTTTCACATTTTGACTTTTGCTCGCAATATCTCCGCTCGTAGGGCACGTAGCGGAAAAATGAAAAGAACGGACCCCCCCCAAATCGACCCCAAGCTATCGATCAAGCCTATTTAGAACTTGATCCGTTCACTCGTTATCGAGATCTCAACATCTCGAGTACTTGCAAATCGTCGCGTCGCGTAAAAGAGTCACGGTTAGTCTCGCTCCGCGTGTACTTGGCGCGAGACACTACCGTGTCTCTTGATATATGGATATTATTTTATGTAATATTATATATTATATAATTATATATATTTAGATATACTTTTATATGAACAATTTTTTATCAAATAATTTTGTAATTTTATAATTTTAAGATTTTGAAAGTGTATAATTTGCACATATAAACAATTAAATTAAATTTTAAAGATCAATAATTAATTATTATTAATTACTTGAGTATATAAATTAATTAAACTATTATCTGCTAATAACCTGTTCAATATGGCTGATGTACATCAAACATTGACATGTCAAATTATAAAATATCAGTTGCATTAAAGGTCAATCCAGACAAACTTGCATAGGTGCATAAGCATATGCATAAAGAAACGGATTGGTTTATTTCCTTATGCATATGTATATGAATCAATCAATTTTCTTATGCTTATGTTTATGCGCTATGCAAGTTTGTCTAGATAGACCTTAAAGGTCTATCCAGACAAACTTGCATAGGTGCATAACCATATGCATAAAGAAACGGATTGGTCTATTTCCTTATGAACATGCATATGGACCAATCAGTTTTCTTATGTTTACACATTATGCGTTGTGCAGAAGTGTGTGCTCCCCGATTTAAGGTCTATCTTGCATAACGCATAAATATAAGCATAAGGAAATTGATTGGTCCATATACATGTGCATAAGGAAATAGACCAATCTATTTCTTTATGCATATGCTTATGCACCTATGCAAGTTTGGATTGACCTTAAAGCGGGGAACACAGACTTTTTTATAACGCATAATACGTAAGCATAAGAAAACTGATTGGTCTATTTCCTTATGCACATGTGTATGGACCAATCAATTTTCTTATGCTTACGCATAATGCTTTGTGCAGAAGTGTGTGCTCCCCGCTTAAAGGTGGAAGCACATAAAATTGCAGGAGCTATGAGCAGAATGCAGAAGCCATATGCGCATGCACCATGGTATCTGCATTCTGCCCATGGCTTCTGAATTTTCAGTTTACATAAAAATACATAATGCATAGTTTATGTAGATTGGAAACTCAGAAGCCATGGGCAGATTGCAGACACCATAGCGCTTACGCATTTGGCTTCTGCATTCTGCCCATGGCTCCTGCAATTTTATGTGCTTTCACCTTAAGACAGTGTTGCCGTTTTGTGACATAGTCAATAATCATGGTACATACACAAATATATGCATACACAAGCACACGCTCCAAATATATCCCGATATGCGCGATAAATTTATGTGTTAAGGCAATATATTGTCTCTATGTATACTTTAAAAGTTCTCAAAAATATCCATGCATATAAAATTATTAATATTATGCATAATACAGTGTAGTTAGCAATTATAGCTATAAAGTTATGTTGCTGGATTTAAATTGTATTGAAATATATAAAAATTTCAATTTTATACATCCATGTCCCCATAATAGTCCATACGTAAAATGTATGTCCTCATATTAACCCATTGTCTGTTAATGTCTATATGTTCTTAAAATAGACCGTACATGTTTAATCATTTATAGTTTTAAGAAAAAACGATATAGATGATAACTAAAGATAGCAACATTGATTAAACAATATTTACTGCTTTTAAATTATGCTCCGATATGTGCATGATTCTGAACCAGTGGCGAACACTGTAAACTATTCTATTTTACTCATGTACACTTTTTTCAATCTTTAAATTTTCTCACCTTACTGCAAATGTTTTGTAACGTCTAATATTGAAATCTACATTCTATACAATGTATCGAGCATATCTCTTTTCGAGAAATATTCAGGTTCTTACAATGAGAATATTAAAATCGAATGATGTATGTTACAGTAGTGCATTAATTCGATGGGTCATAAGCCTTTACACCGATCTCTTGATACGCGTATCAAATAGTAAATTTGATCAACCAATAATGGCCAATCAAACTAATTTACTAGTTATTTACTATTTAATACACGTATCAAGTGATTGATGTAAACTAGGCCATAGTAACCTGACTTATTGGCTGCTGGATCTTTAATATAATCAACATATGCGCAGTTTATCAAAATATTAAAATATATATTGAGAAGAATAAAAATTAAAATAAGATGAATCAATTGGTATAAAGAAAACACATGATGTTGCATCTGCAGAATGATGTAAAAATATAATGTGCTTATACTCGAAACAAATTTCTTACAGTTCTGCACAGATGCCAGATACGACAATATTTAAGTGTTTAGATCAAAAGTTATACTAATTGTAAGTGACTAGCATATTTGTCTTTTCATCTCTCTGAGTCCTTAAAAAAAAAACAGAAATTCGACAGATTATTTGAACATATAACATCACACTCAATAAAGACTTATAAAAACGTTTCTTAAAAAGGAATCTTACACCTAGTCCACGGAAAGGCAGAAAGAGAAAAACATCTTTCAAGAGAACATTGGTTTTGATGAAATTAGCACATGCCGATTTTTTTCCAACTAATGCAGAATTAAAATATTTAAAACAGAGAGGATTAGGTATGGTTTATTTATTGAATTATATTTGATTTATAAGAGATAATTATTGTGTTAAGAAATTTTTTATCTATATAGGTTTGTCCGAAGAGCCACTCGAAATAGCAAGAAGTTCTTCATTCGACGAAATAAAGGCAGATATTATTTCATCTTTTCAACCTCATATTCAACATTTGTTAAGAATGTGTGGCTTTCAATTGGGAAAAGTAGAAAGATCAAAGCAAATCACTCTCTTAAAAGATATCCGAGATGGAATAGATTTGGAAAATAAATTAGTGCAAAGCAAAATTGTCATATTGCCTCTGAATGATTTTCCAAATGATCTGCCTCTTGTAGAACACGATTGTTCTTCTTCTCAAGCATCAACAAGTAATCCTGTAGAATCCTCAACTCATATACGTCAGGAAGATAATGATCCTGATTATTTGGAACCAGGGCAAATTTCGTTGAATAACTTTTCAACTGCATCACAACGCTCAACAATTACACGTCCGTCAAGATCAACAACAATACAATGTCGAACCATGGAGAACTATAATTTTGATGAAGAGGAAGAGGAAGAGGAAGATGGCCAATTAGGTATGTAAAGAAAATTATATATCTTTTAATAATATAAGTAATGTAGGTTCTTCACAAAGAAAATAGAGATAAAAACTGTTTTAAAAAATTATCAATATTTATTTTGTGTTTGACTATTTGATTTTAAAAAATAATAATAAATAATTAATTTAAGGTACCAAAGAGGAAACTGTTAATGTGGAGAAATGTATAGTATTCCCGTCCCTTCCAGAAGATGCTGAAGCAATCAGAATCGAGATATCAAGGAGTCACTGTTTTCATGATTTAATGAATTTATACATGGATGAAGAAATAGTTAACAAAAATTTGCAAGTTACTTTTCTTGGAGAGCTAGGTCTTGATGGAGGCGGTCTTACCAAGGAATTGTTTAATATTTTTTTTATTAAATGTGAGAGTATATTTTTTCGAGGCGAAGACTGTTTAGTTCCATACTTGGAGCTAAGCAAACTAAATGAAATAGACAAATTTGTCATAATTGGACGAATCTTGCAACATATGTTACTGTTAACAAATAATTTACCGGCAAAATTATCAAGAATCACACTGATGTTAATTTCAAAGCCTGAGAGAGATGTTAATTCTGACATTTTATTACAAGAACTGTTACGTTACGTAAATCCGTACTTACGAAAGATTTTAAAAAAAGCTTTGAAAAATTTTACGTCTTTAACTGAAAAGGAAAATGAGACCGTTCAGGACTTTTTTCAAACAAATCGATTTTTTGCGAGACCAAGTTCCGAGACATTGTCAGAACAATTAAGAATTATAGCCACAGACATTTTTATAGAGAAACCTAAAAAACTGATTTTAAAAATTCGGGAAGGTGTATCGCCAGCAAAATATGCTGATTTCTGGAATCATTGCGACTTTGACGTTCTCTTGGATATGCAGACCCCTACTGCTACAAAAATCGTTAATTGCTTGGTAACTGATTGTCATCTAAAAAATGAAGAAAATGATATATTACATTATTTTACCATGTACATTCACTGTCTTGACAAAGATAAATTGAAAGGTTTAATATTTTTAATTACTGGGTCTTTCCTTATGCCAATGCATATTGATGTAAAATTCAATGACACAGTGGGATTAAGTCAAAGACCCATGTTTAGTACATGTACTAATACGATAACGTTACCAAAAACATACGCAAATTACGATGACTTGAAGAATGACTTGAATATGTGTTTAAATTCCGAGGAAGTCATGGAGTATACGATGTATTAATCATAACTTCAAGTCATAATTGTCATTGAAACTAGTTTTACATTAATACATCGTATTAATCATAACTGCATGACTTCCTCGGTATACAAACATATGCACGCGCATGTGTGTGCATATGTGAGAGAGATTTCGAATACTACAACTTTTAAGTAAATAATAATATTGGAGTAATTAATAGAATTGATAGAGAACATTGATTTAATAATACTTATTTATTTTATTAACTGCTTTGCAATTTTTTTTACATTTTTACAATTTTTAGTTTATTTTATTTAATACTGACAAAATGTTTAATAACTTAGTTTCAATGACAATTAAAATTTCCAAATTTCTTTTGCAATTTATTTTATCGTTGTAGCGTTAATTTTAACATTTGTTATTTAACTCGTACATTATAATATTAATTACTTCATACATATACATGCATAATTCTAAAGTGTAAAAAATTATACACACATAATTTTGAGATGCAAAAAAGTCTATTTTGATTTTTGTTCAGTGAGTTTTATTTCATTACAATATTACAAAGTAAATAGGTTTACAATGGTTTTAACAAGTGTTCCTATTGTAATAGCAGATTAAATATGTAGTTTTTGTTAAATCACCAAGACTTACTTATTAGAGTAGACGTACTTAATTATTAATGAATAATTTTATATAAAAAATAAATTTATTTTCGAAGAAAAAAAAATTATTACTTATTTAACCTCTCATCGTACTTTACCGTGATAATATATTATAGTAAAGTGTATAATAACAGAGAACAATTTTGCTGCACAAGAAAAGTAAATTTCTCAAATTTTTTCGAATATTAGTATCCACTTCGAAGTAAAGTTAAAGTTTATTTCATGCACATGTTATTTTATTCATATATTATTTTTTTCGTATATTAAAAATCGTATTGCGTTCATTGCATTTCAAATATTGATACATGCGATGACAGTAAAAAGCCGAGTTCATTAAAACTAAAAAAATTACCATATTCGGGTGCTTTAACTTACTATTAATTAACTTAATATTAATTAGTGTATTAAGAACTTAATAAATTTACACATAGTATATATTTTTCTTTATTACATTTTTCTTCCAAACTAATAATATTCTCCAGCTGCAATTTTTGTTCTTCACTTATTTGTAATGTCGCGGTAAAAGACGAAAAAGGAATACTCGTGTTGCTATTTACAACAGAAACGGAAAGATCAACCCCTAAAGCTTGTAAGGAATCCGAAAGTTTTTCATATAACGTCATATTATCGGTATCGAAAATATCACGCACTGCTGTAGAAGTCATATTGTAATTTTCCAATATTCCATTCAACCACAGTTGCCGTGGAGACTTATTATTTTCCGTTTTTAAACCATGAACATTCCATGCAGATTGGAATGATGATAGCTTTTTATTAATAACATTTTTATAAATATATTGTACACAAAATCTGTGCGTGTTGTTTTCAATATCTAATAAGCCTTGATCTTCTAAAGAATACAATTCAGTGTAAGTAGAATCACATACTTCTTTAAAGACATCGACCCATAATCGTTCAATTCTTTGATTATGAACCGATTTGCCAGTTATGTGGCTTCCTCTATGCACGCCGCGAATTGTGTTCATTAAAACAGCCACAAGCAGATTTTCGTATCCGTGATCTGACCGTACTCGTGAAGGAAGACCATAACTATTTACTGCATTCACAAAGAAATTGACGACAGGATCTGCTTGAATAGATGTTTCGCATACTAAATATATTATCAATCTGGAATATCCATCAATGCAACCATGAATCACAAAACCCCATCTATAAATTTGAATATAATTTAATTATATCTATATATAATTATAAACAATCGTGTAAAAGTGTACGAAATTGTTTAAATATAAATAATTGTGTGAAAAAGATAAGAAAGAAAGGAAATAGCTTGCATAATAGATTAATAAAAAAGAACGTATTAAACGAAAAGAATGTGTACCTTGACAGTTTTAAATGTGCGTCTATATGCCATAATGAATTTGGAGTTGCTACTTTGTAAGTTCTTCTCCTTATTGCTCGGCTCCATCTACTCGCAGCACCAATTGGATCTATGGCGTTCAAAGTTTCTCTTGTTCGATGTCTGGGCACAAAAACTCCTGCTGCCTTTAAATACGATTGCATCATCTGCAATTTATTTTTATTATTACAATTTCTAAGTATATTAGTAAGAATATGTTGAAAATTTTTAGAGAGAGAAAGAGAGATTACTATATGTCCAGCGTTGGGATGCTCTTGATGAATTTGTGCAACAGTTATTTTTAATTCATCATCTGATATTTGTGAAAAGCGCGCACGCATGGGCATATTTAATTCACGTAACTTTTTATAAATGGTACTTTTTGAGCAACCTAAGTGATTTGCCATATTAATAGCGGTATATCCTTCATTGTACAATAAAGTTAATTGTCCTTCATTCAACTCAACAGCAGGACGACCTTTTCCTGTTTAAAAAATTCAATAATTATATATATATATATGTGTGTGTGTGTGTGTGTGTGTGTGTGTGTGTGTGTGCGCGTGCGCGTGCGCGTGTGTGTGTGTGTGTGTGTGTGTGTGTGTGCGTGCGCGTGCGCGTGCGCGTGTGCGTGTGCGTGTGCGTGTGTGTGCGTGTGTGTGGGTGTGCGTGCGTGCGTGTGTGCGTGCGTGTGTGTGTGTGTGTGTGTATGTGTAAAATTCATATTTAATAAACTTTAATAAATTATAATTAAATAATATAATTAAATAAACATAATACATTTTTTTTCTATTAAAATTAAACTGTGACAATAATAATAAAATACTGACTGTTTGAATTTATTCTGGGTGCAATATAACCTCGTTGCTGATGCCCTTCACATCGAATTAAAAATAAAGCCTCTATAGCTTCCAAAAGTTCGTTATAAGTATTTACTGATATTTCAGTAGATATTCTCCTCAAATTTGTCTTAGCCATATACAGTGAACTGTACTCTATACTCTTCGAATATTCATATGATCTTACAGCATCAGCTATAATTTGTCGAATTCTTCTGAGAGTCCTCGCTACATGGACTTCTGCTGGATCTCTCTCTTCCATAGTAGTAGCTAAAAAAATATAAATTTTTGATTACTATAATTTATTATAATAGTAATAATAATAATAATAATAGAGAAAGAAATAATATTTATTAATATTTTAATCTATTGTATTTCTATAAATAAAATTACTACACTTATTAATAATAATTATAAATTTTTTTAGCTGTCCGTCATTCATTTTCGAATTTATTTGACGTCTTACGAATAATTAAATTTTTTACTATTACATGTAATAATAAATAATAAACTTACTGAATGTTGCTTTATTTTCCAAACAAAACTTTGCGAGATTATGCAAATACAGCAGGAAAACCACGTGTATGTATGTATGTATGTATGTATGTATGTATGCATGTACGTACGTATGTATGTATGTATGTATGTATGTATGTATGTATGTATGCGGTATAAATGTCGCAAAACGTTGATTCACTAAAATCGCTAAAGTAGTCACGTCTGTAATCGCCACATATCTTATTTTCGAATTTATTTTCCAAGCTTCCAAGCTTCCAAGAGTGTTGTTTTCGAGATTTCGAGGTTACGCAAATACGCGCCGGCAGTCACACGTACATACTGTAAGAACTGTTGGCGCTACCTACCCAGTGCTGCCAATATTGTGGGATAAAAATCACCAGCTCCGGAATTAAAATTATGTCGAGACATAAGGCCTAGTTTACACCGATCTCTTGATACGCGTATCAAATAGTATATTTGAACTGATCAGACAATAATCAGACTTATTTACTAGTTATTTACTATTTAATACGCGTATCAAGCGATCGGTGTAAACTAGGCCATTATAATAGTCCAGTAGTGCGTTCCGTAATTTTTGGTGTTTAGGTGTATTAATACTTTGAATTCGATGTCTACATGTCCCAGGTTGCCGATGACGACGTCCCGATAATGCGCTCCGTAGTTTTCGGTGTCTAGGTGTATTAATACCTTGAATTCGATGTCTACATGTCCCAGGTTGCCGATGACTAGGTCCAGATAGTGCGCTCCGTAGTTTTCGGTGTCTAGGTGTATTAATAACTTTGAATTCAAATCTAGGACACGTAGATATCGAATTCGAGGATTTGTTCTAACAACTAGACACCGGAAACTACGGAGCGCACTGCCTAGGTTCCGTCATCGACCTGGAATACATAGATATAGGAAAATTATATATATTTAACTTTAATTGTAAGTTTTTAATTAATGGTGCCTTTTAATTAATCAGGAACAAATCTAACGACACTTTTATCATATCATGTGAATACAAGCTTTCGATTGCGATTATAAGACGTAGATATATATAGTTTTAACTTTATGTACATTATATTTAACAAAATTATAATATTACAAAGAATTATTTTAATCACAAAGAATTAAAGAGATAACAATACAAAGTAAAAATATTTAATTAAAATAAAATAAATAAATTTTTATTGTGAAAAAACTTGGCGCTGCTAGACCTTGAAATTTAGTAAAATATTAAAATTTTGATTGAATTTAATAAAGCCCAAAATTTTTTATTAAATAAAAGAGCAATTTAGGGAAGTATGCAACGGGAGTCAAAAAGCAGCGCCAAGTTTTTTTACAAGAAAAATTTATTTATTTTATTTTAATTAATTATTTTTATACATAATATCTATGTATTCCAGGTCGATGACGAAACCTAGGCAGTGCGCTCCGTAGTGTCCGGTGTCTAGTTGTTAGAACAATTTCTTAAATTCGATATCTACGTGTCCTAGATTCGGATTCAAAGTTATTAATACACCTAGACACCGAAAACTACGGAGCGCACTATCTGGACCTCGTTGTCGGCAACCTGGGACACGTAGACATCGAATTCAAGGTATTAATACACCTAGACACCGAAAACTACGGAGCGCACTATCTGGACCTCGTTGTCGGCAACCTGGGACACGTAGACATCGAATTCAAGGTATTAATACACCTAGACACCGAGAACTACGGAGCGCACTATCTGGACCTCGTAGTCGGCAACCTGGGACACGTAGACATCGAATTCAAGGTATTAATACACCTAGACACCGAGAACTACGGAGCGCACTATTTGGACCTTGTCGTCGGCAACCTGGGACACGTAGACATCGAATTCAAAGTATTAATACACCTAGACACCGAAAACTACGGAGCGCACTATCTGGACCTCGTCGTCGGCAACCTGGGACACGTAGACATCGAATTCAAAGTATTAATACACCTAGACACCGAAAACTACGGAGCGCACTATCTGGACCTCGTCATCGGCGACCTGGGACACGTAGACATCGAATTCAAGCTGTGAGAACTGTTGGCGCTACTCACACAATGCTGCCAATATTGTGGGATGAAAATCACCAGCTCCGGAATTAAAATTATGTCGCGACATCATAAAAATTGAGATCATAAAAATTCAGACGTCATAAAAATTCAGACGTCATAAAAATTCAGACGTCATAAAAATTCAGACGTCATAAAAATTTAGACGTCATAAAAATTGAAACATTATAAAAATTGAATGAATTAAAATTATGTCGAGATATCATAAAAATTGTATGAATTAAAATTATGTCGACGTCATAAAAATTGTATGAATTAAAATGATGTTGACATCATAAAAATTGAATGAATTAAAATTATGTCGAGACATCATAAAAATTCAGACATCATAAAAATTCAGACGTCATAAAAATTCAGACGTCATATAAATTGAGACATCATAAAAATTGAATGAATTAAAATTATGTCGACACATCATAAAAATTCGGAATTATTTTTACGTATCGACATAATTTTAATTCATTCAATTTTTATGATGTCGACATAATTTTAATTCATACAATTTTTATGATGTCTCGACATAATTTATTTCATACAATTTTTATGATGTCTCGACATAATTTTAATTCATTCAATTTTTATGATGTCGACATCATTTTAATTCATACAATTTTTATGATGTCTCGACATAATTTTAATTCATCTAATTTTTATGATGTCCAGACATAATTTTAATTCGTGAAATTAAAATTACGTTAGGGCATAAAAATAATTCCGAATTTTTATTATGTCCTGACATAATTTTAATTTATCCAATTTTTATTATGTTTGACATAAATTTAATTCATTAGTAAGAATCGCTATTTTTCTCAAAACAATTATTTTTTGAAACTTTTATATTGTATACAATATTATTTATGCTATTGAAAAGTAAAACGGTGTGCCATGCAATTTTTATTATGTATATCAAATTTTAATTCGATGAATTAAAAATATGTCGTGACATCATAAAAATTGGATGAATTAAAATTATATCGACACGTAAAAATAATTCCGAATTTTTATGATGTCTTGACATAATTTTAATTCATTGTGATTTTTCTTAAGACTATTATTTTTTGATCTTTTATATTGAATGGAATATTTATTATGCTATTAAAAAGTAAAACGGCTTGCCGTACAATTTTTATTATGTTCCGATATAATTTTAATTGTATGAATTACAATGATGTCGGAACATAATAAAAATTCGGAATTATTTTTATGTCCCGACATAATTTTAATTCATCCAATTTTTATTATGTTCGACATAATTTAAAATCATTAGTAAGAATCGCTATTTTTCTTAGGACAATTATTTTTGGAAACTTTTATATTGTGTAGACTATTATTGATGCCATTAAAAAGTAAAACGGCGTGCCATAACTATGCGTGTACTTGGCGCCTTTCTTTACCTTTTTTTAAAAAAGGTAATTTTTTACGGATATCACGCCTTTTTGTAGTATTACGCATTTTATAAACAGTATGTATAGGGTGTTATTTCTAGGTATAATACTACCACTTTGTTTTTTTCGAGGTAACAACATAATACATATGCACTACTATGCGTGTACTTGGCGCCTTTTTTTACCTTTTTTTAAAAAAGGTAATTTTGTACGGATATCACGCTTTTTTGTAGTGTTACGCATCTTAATCTTATAAACAATATTTCTAAATTCTTTTACTTGTACATCTTTTATATATTTTTTAATTTCGACATAAAACAATCGCAATGTAGCATGATTAACGCTAATGCTATACGTATGTATACCATAGAAAAAAGTTACACGTTATAAAGAAATGTGTCTGAAGTTGTTAATATATATATACATTGCCGGACATTGCTTTTACGTAAAATATGCATCTATATTATGTTGCTTATATAAATTATTTCTTACCAACTTTTTCCAAAAATAATATATAAATATTTTTAGCACCTGTAGGCCATCGTTTCTTTTCTATAATTTTTCCATCATCAAATTCAATCCAAAATGTGTTTTCTCTACATACTTGTATAATGACCATCTTCAATAGATGTACCCTGATGAAATATAGTATTCATTACTTTATACTGCTGTTTAGCTATCGATATCTTAGTTGTTGGTATGGCAGTTAAATTAAATGTCTGTGGTATTTTCACTAATTTATCATCCTGTGACGAGAACAAAACTAAATGAATAATAACTATTTCTTTCGTCAACGTTAATTCATTTTTAAATACTAGATTTCCTGCACAAGATTGGCATATTTTTCCATATAATGAACCCCAATTTAAAAATGTATGGTCGAAACGTAAACGTAACTTCGTATTACACTACTGTAAATTTGAATATATAAATGTTAACACCTATTATTGCTCGAACGTTGGCCATTATTTATTATTCAGTTGTTTGCTTTATCGAGCGTTACTCTTTCGTTATTTGTTAAAAATGTATCTTTTAATAAATTATTAAGATTATAACTTTTCTTCTTAAAATTATTAATAGAAATTGGGACAACTATGTTATCAATAATATTTTTTGTTGTATAACCACATGAGTTGCTAATGCACTTAGTAGTACAAGTAACTTGATGCCCGACCGATTTTTATGTAATTATATTTTGTGCAAACGGCAATAAGAAATTCAAGAGCGTCTCGTTTTGCCGGTTTTTCATCATCATGACTCGTAAAGCGCTCTCCTAAATCTGTCCGTATCGCATCAGCATTCAAATTAGGTAATCGTTGAACATATTTATGCGCTAATATACTTAAATCATCTTTATCAACTTTAAGCAACATTTTCCTAATAATACTTGACTGCAAGAAACATTGTATTACTGAATTTGCGTAGCATGAAACTCCATCTTTATTTTGCAAAGCAGATATCGGCTCAGCAGTACTTTTTCCAGCTTGTTGGTCTGACTCTTGACCGGCATTGATTGCTTTTGACAATGTCCACGGAACATCTTTTACTTTTCGAAAACGTTTTTTCGAAATAGTAATCATTTCTGCTTGCGGTAGAAATTTTCTTAGCCGATTATATTCGACAATAGCTCTTTCACTTGCCGTTACAGATGAAGGATCAAAGTTAATTAAATGCAATCCATCCAGAGACGTTACTCGGGATAACGCAACGTATACCTGACCACAACTAAATATAGAATTGCCTATATCCATAACAGCGTTTCGCAAGCTTAATCCTTGACTTTTATGAACGGTTATGCCGTAACTGAGAGTTATGGGAAATTGTTTTCTGATAACATATGCTCTCTCCATTACTTTAAACTTGACACTTACTCTTTCAATAGAATACTCCAAACCAGACGGTAAGAGAAGATTAATCTTTTCTACACAATCAGTAGACGTATCCCGCACAACAGAAATAACTGTACCAATTGTACCATTTACGAGGCCCAAAGTGGCATCAATATTGCGTCTTATCATAACTTTCGCTCCAATTTTAATTATAATTTGTTTCGAAAGCCCAGCTGTATTAGTATTATCATCTTCATCATCATTATCCGTCAATCGCTTTACTACTGTTCGTCTAATATATTTATTACATTCAAACGTATCTTCAGCAATTAATAATATTTCTTTCGAAGCAATACGACTTAGCATTGCAGTGTTAAGAACATCGCACAAATGACGAGTAGGCAGTAAACAAACAGTATCAGACGGCAAATTATCAATAAAATTACACAATTCGTTTAATCTTGCATCGAAAGACTGACCTTTCAATGATACTCTTCTTTTGTCGAGAATCTCAGAATCAGAAGTTGTCAATAAACCAACACGAACTCTCGAGAGTAATTCACGATAAGTTCCATCTTCTTGCTGACGCATATTGATCGTCAATTCATCATATTGAAATTTTTGCCACAACCATTCCTCATTAGTAGTCCCCACACTGCCAATATATTTATCAAATTCTGCTTTTGATAGTGGAACAAAGACAAAATTTTCACGTACGGGAGGTAATTGAAGCAGATCTCCAAATAAAAGAACATGCTTTCGACCAAAGAAATCGTCATCCATGGTATCAAATATTTGACATAGTCGTAAATGTATATACATGAAAGTTAAATTAGATATCATTGATACTTCATCAATTATAATAAGAATAACATCTTTCAGATTTGCCCGTAAAATTTTCAAAACGTGATCAGATAATAGTGTATACTTAGGAGACTGATCATGTTCAACGGGTAAGTGAAAGACTCTGCAAGCTGTCATACCACCGACATTATACGCCGCTATACCAGTAGGTGCTGCTACAACAGTATTCTTGTTAAGATTTTGTTTTATCCAGCATTTAATTGTTTTAATTATGAAACTTTTACCAGTACCTCCTTCTTCGCTAACGTATTTTAGTAATTGTCTATCATCCGGCGATGTTACGGCGTTGATCACGTCGTCAAATACTCTTCTTTGATCTGCGTTCAGATTTGAAATCATTTCAGATACATCGACTTCCTGATCTAATTTGTCAGCAAGATCCTTAAAATCTTGCATCGCTTCACCAGCCTCAATATTTTGAACACCTATTGGATTATCAGGATCATCTTGAGACTCATGCTGTTTTTCCAAATCATCTAAATGTTGTTCAACTAATTGCTTCGCAGCAGTTTCAAATGCTTTTTGCACTTCCTCTAATTTTCATGATATTGCAATGCTTCCGTTAGATATAACTTTCCCTTGTGAAATGCTTCTGTATATGTATTACATCCGTCTTTTAGATCTTCTATTTTCCGCCACGGTTTAAACATGAGCAATAATGAAAAGAAATAATTTTCTGGCTGCGTATTGACATTATATTTATAGTGATTAATAAGACGTCTACGCCGTCGCCGTTTTAGATAATAACCATTTTCCATCGTGTAATATTCAATATTTTTACCTCGTGGTTTATTTTTCAAAATATCATACCACTGTACAAATTCATATAAAAACATAGATTCCAATTCTTTCGGTCTCCGTGGATAATGTTCATCTATTATAGATGGACAAAATATATTTGTAGAATCTTCGTCAAGAGCTTCAATTTCCTTATAAGTTTTAACTTTTCTACGTCGTATCTGATTAACGTCCAACCATTTTATAGTCGTATTTGGATCAGTCCCCCATAAAGAATTACTCAGCAATGCATCACAAGCTTCAAGAATTCCACATTCCCTATGACTCGTGGCTCGCAAAGCATATTTCCAAAGTTTTGTACACAACGATTCCTTTTTCTCATTTTTACTATCAAGGACAGCATCATTTATTTCACTTTTTCCTGGTTTATTTACGTACTTAGTGATATACCAAGTAAGCAACATGGATGATTCGCTTACATATTGTATATCGACATTTCCTTCTAATAGAGTAAGAAGAATAGGATTATAATCATTTATATTGATCTCAGCCTGTTTTCGAGGAAGATAGTAAAGCCTACTTCTATGTTTCAATCGTTTCCTACCTGCTATCGAACTTATGACATCTTTCAAAATCAACGTTTCCGTGACAGGACGAGGAAACCCAAAACGACACACACGAATCGTTTTGCGTCCTACTTTTTTAGAACGGAGACAATAATCGTTATGTTTGTGTCGTTGATGCGTATTGACTCGCCTGTATAACAATGGTGAAATCTTTGGATCTGGCATTTCACAAGTTATGTGTTGCAAAATAAATTGAGAAACTTCTTCAACAGAAGATTTCCCGATAATTGGCGCACCTTCAATCCAAATTAATAAATGGAAATGTTGTATACCTCTACCTTGGTATTCTCGTCGCCAGAAGTAATGCGCTACTTTTCCGATCGGGTTATCTTTGGAACTGATAAAATCAAGGAATGCTTTGAATTTGGTATCAAGAAACCTTGATGTTGACAGGGGATCCTTAGCAACGAGTACACTAATGGGCGTCGAATCGTCAGGCCATCCATTTACTTCACGAAGATATGCAGCTAAGTCAGGCATCAGCCATTCAGCAGGACTCCATGTTACGAACCATGTCGCAGGTCCGTACTCTTGCGTCATACATCTTAAATTACTTCTTGGTATACGCCAGTATTGTTCCGTATTTCTTATAGTGGCGAATATTGTACTCAAGTTAGATTCTAATACATCTGTCTGTAGTGCTTTTAAATATTCTGAAGCCGCATAACGCTCAGTTGTACATAGTTTGGTAAAAATTCCACGATTTATTTGACGAAAAGTGTATAGATTGAACAGAAAAAATACGAATTGTTTATTTAATCTGAATTGTGGATGTTTGGACGTCAAACATAATTTATCAAATTCATGATTGTGGAGTTTGACCCGTCTAGCTTGGTGTCGTCCATTAATACCAAGAGGAAATAAATCTGGAAAACACAATAGATCTAAAGATCTCTCACGATTGTCCAAGGGCGTATCGGCTATTTTTAACATTTGATATAAGACCGTATCAGTTTTACATGATTTTTTTTCATATAAAGGATAAATAGTATATTGCTCGTAATAATCATCATTATTTTCGTCAAGAACCTGAGTTAACATTGCCTTACGCTCTTTATTTAAAGTAGCGTCTGCGTTGTTTTCTTGCGTCGGACTTTTTGGACTCGATTCGCGTTCGTCATCCAAATCAGATTCAGTAGCATTTTCTGTCTCCTGTATTTCAAACTCTGGATTGATTAATGACGTTTGTAAAGAGAACTCCTTACAAGTATTTGGCAATACAATATGAGAATATAAAGGATTATGTTCTTTTAACCACACTAAAGCGTCAAAAACCTTGTTAACGTCTACCATTTCTTCCCAGATCATTTTTGATTTTGTCGGAATACCTCTAACACGTACAAAGTACAGTTCGTGATTGGTATTAATTGGATCAGTATCGGGACATATTTTGTTCAATGTTTCTTGTAAAGGTAACGGTAAATGAAACGTTCTACCTTTTACTTTTTGTGCCATTTGTCTGTGAGGTAATTTCTTGTTACTAACAGGTTTCATTGAAACGACAGTTTGAAAAGCTTTAGCTCTTTGTATGAGAATTTTTTCAAACTGGTTAAGACATGATATTACTTCAGGTGGATCATGTACAAAACGATCATTTAAAACGCAATACGCAGGTATTAATCCGTCACGGAATTTTTTTTCACAGTAATGACATATGTATCGCGGAGTAATATTATGTTTTTCTAAATGCGCCATTAAATCTCTCCAAATTGGAATATCTATTCGTGCTTTAAGCTTATTAAATTCAGAGACACTTCTTTTATATAAAAGTCTCTCACATGATGCACAAACATATCGAGGTGTGTCCATGGAGCGTTTAGTAAAAGCTTTAAATGCGTTTTTAAAGCGAGACATGATTTCATCTTCACTCAAAGTAGTACGATTCTGCTGATGTTTGTACATATATGTTTTTTGTTGTGCCGAAATTATAATTTCGTTCAACGTGTCTAAATCAACAGAAGTTAAAGCCTTCTCCAGATTTAACATTTTGTCATATAAATTTGTCATTTGATAAATTAAACGTTTAATATATCTCACCATTGGAAAATGAGGTGATAATAATAAAACAGGAAGAAATAGAGCTTTGCAAAGAGTTGCATCAATGTAACAAGCATGTGCGTGACCCTTTCTATCCGAATTCTTTATCGTACATGTATGAATATCTGCTAACAATTGTGGTATTTTCTTTAAAGTACAGGTAAATATCGTTTTGAGGAATTTTTCATAACGATCGATTAGAATCTTCATCAACGAATCATCATAAATTTTACACAAAGCATTGCACAACCATGATTTTTTGACTCGTGCCTGTTGGAAAGGTAATACATTCATAGTTTTACCTTCTCGTTAATTACCAACAGTTGTGATGAAGTAATGTTACGATATGTGTCGATAAAATAATTTTCGGATGAAGCTGTATGTCCCGATGTGCCACATAATGCACGTATTTTATCGTCATTCATAGAGCATTCAGCGGCAAGAGTCAAGCACACTTCTGATTTCTTTTTAAGTGAAGCTAATATTTTAGAGATCTTGCTGACAAAACTATCTCGAATACGCATACACCAACGTAAGATTCTTTCGGCTTCTAATCGTCTTTCAGTAGGATTTTTAATATTAAGTTTGTTTTCGATGTCTTCAATTGTCACAGGAATAAGAAATTGTATGTAATTTCGTGACAAAAATTTTGCATATTTTCTAGTAATATTTTTGACAATATCGCGATTTTTGTTCCCAGGTACGCATTTCGAATTCTTTCTCTCGTAATATCGCTTATTATAAAGCCATTTACGATCAGAATATTTTCTTTGTCTGTCTCGTTCTTGCTGAGAATGTATAAGATATTGTTTTTGCTTATTAAGACGATACTTTTGTAAGTTGTCTTTATACTGACGACGTCTTTTAACACAATCACTTTTTACTATCTTTCTCTCATAATATCGTTTATTATAAAGCCATTTACGATCAGAATATTTTCTTTGTCTATCTCGTTCTTGCTGAGAATGTATAAGATAATATTTTCGCTTATTAAGGCGAATATTTGCTAAGTTATCTTTATACTGACGTCGTCTTTCAGCACGATTGTCTTCTGAATTCTGATATCGACGCCGTTTTTTAGCACAATCATTTTCTGACGAGTCTTGTTCCTCTCGACAACGTTTCTTAGCGCGTTGAATTTTAGTATTACTAATACAATTGTCTGAATTTTTATATCGACGCCGTTTTTTAGCACAATCATTTTCTGACGAGTTTTGTTCCTCTCGACAACGTTTCTCAGCGCAATTATTTCCAGTATCACTAATGTTTTCACAGGAATCTTTCTGAGATAAACGTCTATTTATACGTAAAGCTGTCGCTTTAGCTTCTCTATCTCTTATTACTGCTAATGGAAGCACTGTCTGAGCATCACTTTGTGGATCTTGAGGAAAATGTTCAATTGTATTCGATTCGAAAATCTTCAACAAATGTGAACGCATTACTCTGTAATCATATGTAACTTTGTCAGGTTTAATATCAAACAATAATGAAATCGCAAAAGCTATAGCAAAAACTCCGCAATCATTACAGTTTTGTTGATTTTGCACAGTAGGAAATTCGACAGGATTGTTCTCAAAGTCGTAGTCTGGAAATAATTTTCTCAAAAATATCTCGTGATGTTCGTGCAATTTTTTTTTATTTAGTGAATCATAGATATATATTTTTTTGTATCGTAATAACTACATACCCAATGTCCTTCGTCATTTCTATGTTTTGGATCTAGACAATTTAATGGAACTGACGAACTGTGTAATATTTGTATATGTTTTCTATCTTCTGGTATACGTTGCATAAATTCAGACGTTTGGATTCGCCATGTTTTGACAAGTTTATAACCTGAACAACTTTCCAAAAGTGTATGAAAATGATCGATATGATCGTCCGTAATCCATTCGCCTCGAATAATTATATCTTTTTCTTCAGGCTTTAAAATTACTTTTTTTTCTAAATTCTGTTTGGATCGCTGTCGCTTTATAATAGCGCGATTGTTTAAATCCTGTTGCTCTGCACGAGATTTTGTAGCATAATTATTTTCAGAATGTTTTTGCACTTTTAGCAATTGCTTCAGTTTCTGTCGCTTTTATTATCGCTAATGGAAGTACTCTTTGAGAAATAGCACATTGTGAATCTTGAGCACGATTATTTGGTAAATTCTGTTTGCATCGTTGTTGCTTTGTAGCGCGATTTTCTAAATTCTGTTTTTCTGCCTGACATTCTTTAGCGTAATTACTTTTAAAATGTCTTTTCATACGTTGAGCAGTCGCTTTAGCCTCTCTATCTCTTATCACTGCTAATGGAAGTACTTTTTGAGGATTAGCACATTGCAAATCCTGAGGAAAATGTTCAATAACATTATTTTCCAAAATTTGTATCAAATGTGAACGCATAAACTTATGTTCATACTTTACTTTGTCAGGTTTAATATTGAATAACAACGAAGTAGCAAAAGCTATAGCAAAAACACCACTATCTCTACTGTTCAATTGATGTTGCACAGTAGGAAATTTGACGGGATGTTTTTTAAAGTCATGTGTTGGAAATAATTTTTCCAAGAATTGCTCATGATCTTTATTACACAATGTTTTATTACTTGAAGAATTATATATAAATATATTTTTTGTATCATAATAGCTACACACCCAATGTAACGAACTATATAATATTTGAATGTGTTTTTTATCTTGTGATACAGGTTGAATCGTATCAGGCAATTGTATTTCGATAGGTCTATAATCTGAACAACTTTGTAAAAGTCTATGGAAATGATCAATATGTACGTCCGTAAGCCATTCGCCTCGGGTAATTATATCTTTGTCTGCAGGCTTTAAAATAATATTTTGAGTCTTTAGAGACATTGTATAAAATAGGCGCACAACAGATTTCTTAAACCGCTAAGCAATTAATTTTTATAGGCGCAGAGCAGCCGATTTTTACAGAACAGCCGATGATTGTAGGCTCAGAACAACCGATTTTTATGGGCGCAAAGCAGCCGACTTTTAAAGGCGCAGAGCAGCCGATTTTTTAATGCGCAAAGCAGCCGATTTTTTAAGGCGCAGAGCAGCCGATGTTAGTAGGCGCAGAGCAGCCGATTTTTATGGGCGCAAAGCAGCCGACTTTTAAAGGCGCAAAGCAGCCGATTTTTTAAGGCGCAAAGCAGCCCATGTTTGTAGGCGCAGAGCAGCCGATTATTATGAGCGCAAAGCAGCTGATCTTTATAGGCGCAAAGCAGCCGATTTTTATCAGCGCAAAGCAGCTGACTTTTAAAGGCGCAAAGCAGCCGAAGTTTAAAGGCGCAAAGCAGCCGATGTTTGTAGGCGCAGAGCAGCCGATGTTTGTAGGCGCAAAGCAGCCGATGTTTATAGGCGCAGAGCAGCCAATGTTTGTAGGCGCAAAGCAGCCAATGTTTGTAGGCGCAGAGCAGCCGATGTTTGTAGGCGCAGAGCAGCCGATTTTTATGGGCGCAAAGCAGCCGACTTTTAAAGGCGCAGAGCAGCCAACCTTTAAAAAAAGGGGAAAAAAGAAAGGGGAGAGAGAGAGAGAGAGTGAGAGTGAGAGAGACAGAGAGACAGAGAGACAGAGACAGAGAGAGAGACAGAGAGAGAGACAGAGAGAGAGACAGAGAGAGACACAGAAAGAGAGAGATTGATTGATTGATTGATTGGTTTTATTTAAGCCATAGTCAAGACTTTAGGCTACTAGTGAATAACAAATATGTATCGAATGTAGAAACAACAAATAATCAAATATCAAAACAAAAGTAATAAGAAAAGTAACTAAGCATATGTGAGACGCAGTGTAGTCGCTACCGATATGCATTTAATAGGAAGTCAAATTTGAAAGTGTGCATTGGAAGTAGTATGCATATGGCAGTGACCAAAAAACATGTGAATGCTCTCTCTCAAGAGGCGAGCAAATATGATCGATGTAAAAACAAGGATAAAAAGTATAACATAATAACATATAACCGATCTGAATAATATTCGCTGTAAAGCTAAGAATTAACTCAAATATGTAGTGAAATTAGAAAATGATAAAGAGTAAGTAGAACAATTAAAAAAATAAACAAAAATAATAAAATAATATAGTGTATAATAGCGACAGATGAGCATCAAGCAGCGACGCTGCAGTGAACTGCAACCCAGGCGGAGGAGTCAATAATGCACAGTCTCAGGCTCACGCGCAAGAAATGCAAGAACAATTTAATGAACACTAAGAGTTACTAAACTAATTGACGTGAATACGATAGGTTGACACCCTCAATAAGATCATGCATAAGGCAAAGACTAGTAAGACTCTAAATAGAGCTACTCTCAAGCGAGAAAAGATAGTTGTAAAGCTTACACTTAAAAACGGCGACAGACGTTGCTGAAACAACATCATTAGGAAGCGAGTTCCAAAGGTAGATGCCCGCGAGATGGAAGGACCTGTGATAGGTTTCGGTTCGATGGATGGGCACATGAAAAGAGTGTGGTAGCGCCAGACGTGACGATCGCCTGACTGAGGGGTCATGATCAACAAAAATTTCCGAAAGGTAACTAGGAGATAAGCCATGGGACACCTTGAACATTTCAATACCGAGAAAATAAAGACGGCGGTTTTTGACCGACAACCACCCCAGTCGATAATGTAAGGCGTGATATGTTCGTCACGCCTTACATTAAAAATAAAACGAATAGCGCAATTTAAGAGTCTCTGAAGCCTGGTGTTTAGCTCCTCAGTCAAGTCGTTGTATACAAGAGAGCAGTAATCTAACAAAGGCAAAATCAAGGTGGTCACAAGTTTGACACGTAGGTTAAGTGATAATGAATTCTTATAAAATTTCAGTTTGTGTAGTGCAAAGTGTACCCTTCTTGAAATGTGTGAAACATGACCCTCCCAAGACAGGTCGGAGCGCATGATAATCCCGAGGTTTCGAGTCTCTGTAACAAATGAGATGGAGGTACCGCTAACTGAAATGAGAGGTAAGTCATTTAAATTTAAGTGACTAACGTTACTCCTGCTTCC